>LR752318.1:33740-93926 GCA_902729485.2 Mus minutoides | reverse complement strand
TGTTGAAGATATTTGCTGGCCCTTTAGTTTGATAGTCTTCCTTCTCATCTACTCCTATTATCCTTAAGTTTGGTCTTCTCATTGTGTCCTGGATTTTCTGGATATTTTGTGTTAGAATCTTTTTGCATTTAGCATTTTCTTTGATTGTCTTGTCTATGCTCCCTATAGAATCTTCTGTGCCTGAGATTCTCTCTTCCATTTCTTGCATTCTGTTGCTGATGCTCATATCTATGGTTCCTGATTTTTTTCCTATGGTTTCTATCTCCATGGTTATCTCCTTCTGGTTTTTTTAATTGTTTCTACTTCCATTTTTAGGTCCTGGATGTCTTTGTTCGATTCCATCACCTGTTTGTTATTGTTTTCCTGTAACTCTCTAAGTTTTTCCTCTTTAAATGCTTCTACTTGTTTTTCTGTGTTTTCCTGCATTTCCTTCTTATAGTCCTCCATCATCATCATGACGAGTGACTTTATATCCATGTCCTGCTTTTCTGGTGTACTGTTGTACTAGGACTTGATGTGGTGGGTGAGATTGGATCTGGTGATGCCAAGTACCCTTGGATTCTGTTGCTTTTGTTCTTAAGCTTGCCTCCTGCCATCTCTGCCCGAGGAGACCTGGCGTTGTTGCAGACCAGAAAGGACCTGCTGTTCTGCCCTGGGCCTTTATCAATCTCCTGGCTGATGTCTCCAGTTCCATGAGATTGGGCCGGAACAGAGGCTGTGTTCCCCTGCTCACTTTACGTCCCGAGATAGCTTGGAGAGTCCTGAAAGAGCCTAAGAGAGTGCACAGCACCTGCGGCCCTGAGCCCTGAGCTCCTGATGTGATCTTAAAGTCCTGGGAGTTGCTGGGCTCAGAGGAAAGATGGCGGGGTGAGATGCCCAGCCTCCGGTGGGGCAGAGTTCCTTGGTTCCTGCCCCTTCGGGCAATCGCTGCCCCACTGCTCCCAAAACCACTGCTGTACTCCACTCACGTGTAACCCTGATGAGATCTTAAAGTCCTGGGGTGTGGGAAGCAGAGGACAGGCCCTAGCTGAGTCTGCTGGGCTCAGAGAAGGTTGTTTTTTTTTTGTTTGTTTGTTTGTTTGTTTTTTTAATTTACTCAATTTCTCTTGTTAGTTCTACCTTTTCAGTTTTGATTTTATTAATTTGGAATCTGTTTCTGTGCCAACTGCTTACTAAGAGTTTATCTAACTTTTTGATTTTCTCAAAGAAGCACCTCCTGGTTTTGTTGATTCTTTGTGTATGTCTTTTTGTTTCTACTTTGTTGATTTCAGCCCTGAATTTGACCTTTTCCTGCTGTCTACTCCTCTTCGGTATACTTGTTTCTTTCTATTCTAGAGCTTTCAGGTATGCTGTGAAGCTGCTTTTGGATGCTCTTTTGATTTTCTTCCTTGTAGGCACTTTGAGCTATGAGCTTTCCACTTACCACTGTTTTCATTATGTCCCATAAGCTTTGGTGTGACATAGCTTCCTTTTTATTGAATTCTAAAGTCTTTATTTTCTTTCTTTATTTCTTCCTTGACCAAGTTATCATTGAATAGAGAGTACTTCAGTTTTCATGTGTATGTGGGCTTTTGTTTTTGTTGTTATGGAAGACCAGCCTTAATCCATGTTGATCTGATAGTATGCATGAGATTATTTCAGTTTTCCTGTATCTCTTGATGGCTGTTCTGACCAATTATATGGTCAATTTTGGAGAAGGCGCCAGGAGGTGCTGAGAAAAATATATATTCTTTTCTTATAGAATAATATATTTTGTAGATATCTGTTAAATCTCTTTAGTTTGTAACTTCTGTTAGTTTCACTGAGTGTCTTAGTTTCTGTTCCATGATCTGTCCATTGCTAAGAGTAGAGTGTTGATGTCTCCCACTATTATTGTGTGAGGTTCAATGTGTGCTTTGAGCTTTAGTAATGTTTCTTTTATGAAAGTGGATGCCCTTGGATTTGGAGCATAGATGTTCAGAACTGAGAGTTTGTCTTGGTAGATTTTTACTTTGATAAGTATGAAGTGTCCTTCTTTATTCTTTTTGATAACTTTTGGTTGAAGTCAATTTTATTCAATATTAGAATGGCTTACTTACAGCTTACTTCTTGGGACCATTTGTTTTGAAAATTGTTTTCAAGCCTTTTACTCTGAGGTAGTGTCTGTCTTTGTAACTGATGTACATTTCCTGTATGCAGGAAAATGCTAGGTCCTGTTTATGTATCTTGTCCATTAGTCTATGTATTTTTATTGGAAAATTGAGGCTATTGATATTAAGAGATATTAAGGAGAAGAGATTCTTGCTTCCTGTTATGTTTGTTATTAGAAGTGGAATTATGTTTGTGTTACTATCTTCTTTTGGATTTGTTGGAAGATTACTTTCTTGATTTTTCTATGGTGTAGTTCCCTACCTTGTGTTGGAGTTTTCCATATATTATCCTTTTGGGGCTGGAGTTATGGAAAGATATTGTATTAATATGTTCTTGTCATGGAATATCTTGGTTTCTCCTTTTATGGTAATTGAGAGTTTTGCTTGGGTATAGTAGCCTGGTTTGGCATGTGTGTTTTCTTAGGGTCTGTATGACATCTGCCTAGGATCTTCTAGTTTTCAAGTTCTCTAGTGAGAAGTTTGGTGTGATTCTGATAGGTCTGCCTTTATATGTTACTTGACCTTTCCCATTACTGACTTTAGTATTCTTTCTTTGTTTTATGCAAATTGTGTTTTGATTATTATGTTACAGGAGGAATTTCTTTTCTGGTCTAGTCTATTTGGAGTTGTGTATGCTTCTTGCATGTT
The DNA here is from genome assembly GCA_902729485.2 of Mus minutoides. Lineage (NCBI taxonomy): Eukaryota > Metazoa > Chordata > Mammalia > Rodentia > Muridae > Mus > Mus minutoides. The sequence continues at coordinate 91,149 of LR752318.1, read as the reverse complement.
CATGGGGACCTCTTTCTTTAGGTTAGTGAAGTTTTGTTCTATAATGTTGTTGAAGAGTTTTACTGGCCCTTTTAGTAGGGAATCTTCACTCTCTTCTATACCTATTATCCTTAAGCTTAGTCTTATCATTGTGTCCTGGATTTCCTAGATGTTTCGGGTTAGGAATTTTTTGCATTTTGCATTTTCTTTGACTGTTGTGTTAATGTTTTCTATGGTATCTTCTTGCCTTAGATTTTCTCTTCTATCTCTTGTATTCTGTTGGAGATGCTTACATCTATGACTACTGATCTCTTTCCTAAGTTTTCTGTCTCCAGGGTTGTTGCCCTTTGTTCTTTCTTTATTGTTTCTACTTCCATTTTTAGATCCCAGATGGTTTTGTTCAATTACTTCACTTGTTTGATTATGTTTTCTTGTAATTCTTTAAGGGATTTTTGTGTTTCATCTTTAAGTACTTCTTGCTGTTTTCCTGTGCTCTTCTGTATTTCCTTAAGGGAGTTATTTCTGTCCATTTTAAACTTCTCTATCATCATGTACAGTGATTTTAAATTTGTATCTTGCTCTCCTTTTGTGATGTAGTATCCATGACTTGCTATGGTGGGACAACCAGGTTCTGAGTATGCCAAGTAACCTCGGTTTCTGTTGCCTATGTTCTTGTGCTTGCCTCTGGCCATCTGGTTATCTCTTGTGCTACCTGCACTCACTGTCTCTGACTGGAGAGTATCCCTCCTGTTATCTTGGCTGTGTCAGAACTCACAGGATCTGGTTGTCTCTATGATCCTGTGATCCTGAGATCCTGGGTATAAGAGTTTCTGGGAGTCACGCTGCCTCTGAGATCCTGACATCTTGGTGTGACCAAGCTCCTGAAATCCTGTGATCCTATGGTCCTATGATCCTGAGTATGCTAGACCTCCAGGGGATCCAGCTTCCTTTGGGAGTTGTGGGGTTAGGTGTAGAGCTTGAAACCTAGGTCTGCTCAGGTCACTGACTCAGACACAAATGGGCCCATGACACTGTCCGGTTGGGGTTCTGCCTTCCTGGACCCGTGGGAATCCCAGTTACTCCAGATTTGTGGCAGATGCTGTGGCCTCCTCTCCCATAATTCTGGGTGTATTAGAGCTCCTGTCATTCCAAAATCTTAGTCTGGGAGTTTTGAGATGGGGTGCAGAGCTGGCATCAAATATCTGTTCAGTTCAGTCTCAGATTGGAAGTGCTCTTAACATTCTTACTAAACACATTTGATCTTTGCTTTTATAAAAGGGCAACTCAGCCAGGCGTAGTGGTGCATGCCAGCACTCAGGAGGCAGAGGCAGGCGGATTTCTGATTTCGAGGCCAGCCTGGCCTACAAAGTGAGTTCCAGGATAACCAGGGCTATACAGAGAAACCCTGTGTCAAAAAACAAAAAAACAAAAAAACAAAAAAAATAATAATAAAATAAAATGGCAACTCTTCACCTTCCTGATTGTTCCTTCTTAAGCTAACCTTCTGGGTATTATACTAAAAGTACCATGAATTGTTGTCTCCCAGTTGTTGTATGGGGATTTCGCCCCCCCCCCCATCATAACAAGAGTCTGACTTGGACAGTATAACAAGTAGCCATGGAAAATACAATAGAGGAGAATCATGTCTATGGTGATGGTAATGATGCTATCAACATTCCCTTTTAGATGGAATAAGCTCTGCAGTCTCTTAGCTGAGTTTGCAACCTTTATTTCTTCACCTGCATCCTGAACTTCAAGTGATCTATGGAGGTTAAAATGGAGTAAATGGTTAACTGAAATTCTGGTGCAGTGCCTACTTCCATTAAGTCATCATCTATGATAGGGCAGGACTTCACAATGATACAGCTGTTTGTAGGTTTCCTATCCTCCTGCAAATAATCCATCTTATATGACGTTTAATGAAATCTGATAAACTCATTGGTCACACTAAGTTTGATTTTAATAAAATCATATTTTTTGTTTGTCATTGGTGGCTACCTAGGGTGAACAGGAGTTTGTCCTCAGAAAAAGATGACAAAATTCCAGCTTTTGCTGTTCATTGGAAATTTCATTAATCCTCTATATGAACAGTCAGGAGATCTATTTTTGTTGTTCAGCATAGAAATGATGAGATTAGTTACTTGCATATAGGAAATAGGGAGAGGAAGGGTGAGTATCACTTTATAGAAGCAACTCAAGTTGGGGAGTAGTTGTATACATGTATAATCAGATGATCTGAGGACAAATGCAAATAAATCTATGTATTTGGGTATAAAACATTTCAGATGTTGACTGTCCAACAAAGATGGATCCACCTTGCAAAGTGTTGTGCAGAGGCTTTCAATAGATGAGGAGGCAGCTTTCCCATTGCAGCAGCCACTGACAGTTCTAACAGATTCTCTGAGATTGGTATAAAGTTCTGGGAGACAGTGACCAGAGAATAAATTGTAATAAGCTAAATTTATTTAAAACTAAATGGGCTAAGGGAAAGGTTTTAAATATGGAGACCACAGTGATCTTATTTCTATTAAATTTACAGCTTCATGAGAAAGTTTTCACTTTAATCAGCAACCTGAGAAGCTGTCTCTCAGAGGGATAAAAGTTGTCTTACAGCTACAATAGGGTTTTATAGAAACCAGGGCAAGTGGTTAATTATCTCCTGGCAGTGACACCATTGTGGAGAGTGTGCAGATTGCTAGGATTTCATCTCCCTGGAATTGATGACGGACATCAAGTAGCAGAGGCTAAAAGGTACTGACTGGAGTTGCTTAGGCATCCTAAGGTCAGAAGCAGCACTTAGTAAAACACATGACAATCAAGACAGGTGCTCCATTTAGAAAAGGGGAATAAAAGCATAATTAAGAAAAAAAATTAGAACAATGGAATAGAATTTAAGACCCAGAAATGATCTCTCACATCTACTGTCATTTAATCTTTAACAAAGAAGCCAAAAACCATCCAGTTAATAAAAGACAGCATACTTAACAAAAGGTGCTAGCTTAAGTAGTGGTCTACATGTAGAAGAATGCAAATTGACCCATTCTTATCTCCTTGTGAAAAGCTCAAGCCCAAGTGGATCAAAGACATCCACATAAAACAAGATCACTGAATCTATTATAAGAGAAATTGGGAAAGAGCCTCAAACACATCACAGAGGAAACCTTCCTGAACAGAACACCTATGGCTCAGGCTCTAAAATCAATTATGGACAAATGAGATCTCACAAAATTGAAAAGCTTCTGTTAGGCAAAAGACACTGTCATTAGGACAAAATGGCAACCTATGGAATGGGAAAAGATCTTTACCATGTCTAAATCCAAAAGAGTGCTATTATCAAATATATACAAAGAACTCAAGAAGTTAGAGACCAGAGAATCAAATAACCCTATTAAAAATGGGGTACAGAGCTAAACATAGAAGTTTCAATTGGGGAATCTTGAATGGCTGACAAGGACCTAAAGAAATATTGAACCTCCTTAGTCATCAGAGATGTGCAAATCAAAATGACCCTAGATTCTACCTCACAGCAGTCAGAATGGCTAAGATCAAAAACTCAGGTGACAGCAGATGCTGCTAAGGATGTAGAGAAAAAGAAACAGTCCTCTATTGCTGGTTGGTATGAAAGCAGGTACCACTACTCTGCAAATCAGTCTGGCAGTTCCTCAGAATATTGGACATAGTGCCATAGTACTACTTGATAACCCAGGTATACCATTCCTGGCCATATACCCAAAAGATGTACCAACATATAACAAGGATACATGTTCCACTATGTTCATAGCAGCCTTTTTTTTTTTTTTTTTTTTTTTTGCCAGAAGCTGGAAAGTATCCAGATGTCCTTCAACAGAGAATTGGATACAGAAAATAAAGTACATTTACACAATGGAATACTACACAGCCATTAAAAAATGATGACTTCATGAAATTTACAGACAAATGGATGGAACTAGAAAATAGCCTCCCAAGTGATATAACACAGTCACAAAAGCACACACATGGTATGTACTCACTGATAAGCAGTTATTAGGCAAAACGCTCAGAATAGCAACTTATAGACCATATGAAGCTCAAGTAGAATGAAGACAAAACTGTGGATGATTAAGTCTTACTTAGAAGAGGAACAAAATAATCATGAGATGTAGAGTGTTGGATGGACTTTGGAGGAACAGAAAAGGGGGAGAAGAAAAAGTGGGGTAGGTTTATGTGTCGAGGAGATGAGGGAGATGTATAGAGAGTAAGAAAATTGAACAGTGGTGTGTAGCAGTGAGGATAGGTATCAGAGGGTAGCCAACAGAAAGCCCCAGAGGCCAGAAAAGCAAGAGGCTTACAGGACTCAATGGGGATGACATTAGTTGAAATACCCAACAAAGGGGAGAGAGAACATGTAGAGACTATATAAAAAGGTTAGACACAGCCCCCACTTGAAGGTTGAGACCACTCAACCTTCTCAAAATTTTAACCCAGAATTGCTCCTGTCTAAAGAAAATACAGGGACAGTGAGTGGAGAAGAGACTGCAGGAAAGGCCATCCAGAGACTGCCCCCAAAAGGAAGCTATCCCATATGCAACCACCAAAACCCAGTCACTGTTGCTGATGCCAAGAAGTGCTTGCTGACAGGAGCCTTATATAGCTGTACCCCCAGAGTGTCTGCAAGAACTTTACCAATACATATGTCAACTGTTGCATCCAACCATTGGACTGAGCACTGGGACCCCAATGGAGGAGTTAGGAGAAGGACTAAAGGATCTGAAGAAAGTTGCAACTCCATAGTAAGAACAACAATATTAACCAACCAAACTCCCCAGATCTCCCAGGGACTGAACTACCAACCAAAGAACATATATAGAGGGGCCCATGGCTCCAGCTGCAAATGTACTAGAGAAAGGCCTTACTTGGTATCAATGGGAGAGGAGGACCTTGGTCCTGTAAAGATTTGATGTCCCAGCATAAGGAAATGATAGGGTGGTAAGGCAGGAGTGGTAAGTGATTTGGGAAGAACCCTCATAGAAATAGGGGGAAGGCTCGGGATGGGGTTGAGGATGGAAAACCAGGACGTGACATAAAACTTGAAATGTAAATAAATAAAATTACAGATAAAAAATTAAAAAGAAAGATGAAAGAAAGGAAGATTACCTTCTAGAATTAAATGCAGTGGTATACTCCTTCAACCTTTCTCCAATAGTTGTTTCATAAAAAAAAAAAAAATAGAAAGTAAAAAAAATATTTCCTACTGTTTGTTTCTATAAAACATTAATGTATTATATTACACATTTAAGTTCTTTGTGATGAAAATATACACAGATTGTTGAAAATTTTTTTTTTAAAATAACTGAACAGGCATATTTTGGAGCTCAAAGACTCATATAAATCTGGGTTGTTAGCTACATCCTCATCTTCATCAAAACACATTCTACTTATACCACAACTATGCTCTGTAATCAAAATATAAAAAGGCTCTGATTTTTACAAATTACATGTTCTATTAGTGAGAATAATTAAGAAAATAATTTAGGAAATCTTTGGAATCATAAGTATTTATAATTAATATGCTACAAAAGAGAAGTAATTTGTGAATGGAGTGCTCAAATTTAACACCTGACCCAGACTGGAGGTCTAAAAATAGTTTGTTCAATTGTGCTAACATCTGGCATAGAAAAAGAAAATCAAGACGGGGAAAAGTAGAGAACTAGAACAACAGGAGAAATATGCTATGAGAAAACTCAGAACCAAACACATCCCAATAGCAGGTGCTGTGAGGAAGATATCAGGCACTCATGAGTGTTTTTCATCCTATTCTCAGGTGGTCTGAGATGAAGCAAAGCGGGTGTTGAGAGTATGGAGATCAGATCCCTCTCTGGAAACAAGATTCATAATGCAGTTCCAGAAGGAACTGAAAACAGATGATCAGGGTAAATATTCATTATCAGATTGACAGGACCTCAGATTGCCTCAGAGAAAATGCCTCTTTTTAAGTATTTCTTTGAAGATGATCTAGGTTCTTAGTTCACTCATTATTCATTCACTTCTGAAATCACTATTAATTATGGAGTTATCCTTTGAGTGGCACAAGACATCTGAGGTGATATATAGAACATCTGACCTCAGTGAGGTAATGATTCGCAAATCCCTTTTTATGGATTTCTTTTAATGTTCATCTCTCTTCTTGTATTCTCCAGATTTCCCCAATGGCAGATCACATTTATTACAATAAAAGTTCCATGTCTACAAAACATGTACTCTTATTTTTGTTGTTAATCTCTAAGCAGTAATAATAACCAATGTTACTGTAGCATTTAGACCATAAGATACACCACAAACACACACACACACACACACACACACACACTGTATATATATATATATATATATATATATATATATATATATATATATATATGATAGATTTGTGAAGGCTATATATCAGTCTTGCCCTTGAGAGTCAATGACTTAATCGATGTACAAGGACCAGATTTTCCAGAAAACTCAAGGAAATATCATATATGTCATATGTGTCATAGATTATTAGTGTTCAAACGACTGTGTAAATCTGGTCTCATTTTTTTCTCCAATGGTCCTGATAATGGCCAGTCCTTTCTGAATTTCCATTTTATGTCTTTAGGTATATCTTCTTAGGGTCTTTCATGTTTCTGGATTTATGAGCTTTCTTTGACAGCATCATAACTATGTGATTTAGAAAGTCGGTCATTGATGCATTTACTAACTTGATACTTTAGGAACATATGAAGTTCTTAAAAAGTTCTAAAACTCAAATAAAACAGGTATTTTGTGTCCTTGTTAGCTTTAAATGTCAACTACACAAACTACGATCAACTGAGAAGAGATTTTAAGTTGAAGAACTTTTTAGATCAAGTCCCACTGTGACGAGACTGGAGAAAACAATCTTGATTTTTATTGAATAAGAGGGTTCAGGCCACTATGGTTGGCAAAATCTGTAGGCAGGTGTGTTGGGTTGGTCTTGCTATGTCTTTTAATGATGGGTGCAGTCCCCAATACCTGGTTGCTCCAAAGAGTGTCCACATGTAAATCCAAGTGATGTAATGTGATCTTGCTCCAATTTACTATTCATTGATGAATAAAGATGTCAGTAGCCAATAACTGAGCAGATATTGTAATAAGTCAGACAAATATAGATGGATTATTCTATCTACTATTGAACAAAAACATTATAAAGCCATAATTTTACATTGAAAGATCCTTATATTTTGATGCTGAATTGAGTTTATATTTTGTTACATTGATACAAAATTTTGTATATTGATACAGATTTAAGGTTTTCATTGGTAGAAATATTTAAATATTGATAAAAAGTTTAAAATTAATTTTGTTACTCTTACATAGGCATTGTGCATCTGCAACTCATTTAAAAGGCTTAATTCCAGTCCTTTTCATAGGTGCCATTACAAACTGTTTAGGATAATTAAGTAAATTAAGTTAACAGTCAATCAAACTCATAGTCATGTTAGATATTCGTCTATATTATCACAGAATTATAATCCTGTTTTATATAGAAAAGGGTTAGATGGAGACAAGCAAAATGTGCTTATTTAGATATGCTATAAATAGATTATCTTCAAAGGTGTCAGAGATATAAAGAATGTAGCACTGAAGATAATTTCAATATTAAAAGATATTTTTGACTATGAGACAGTTTTGCTATGACAGTATTCCCATTAGACTCCAAGGAAAATGATGAGTGTCAATAACCTCTATACAGAGCTGCTTCAGTGGTTGTAAGCTAGCCACTCGGAAAACATTCCCTAACACTATTTGCAGACAAGACTGGGGTAAAAAAAAACAAAAAAACAAAAACCAAAAAACCAAAAAACAAAAAACAAAAACAAACAAACAAACAAACAACAACAAAAAAACTGACACATAATAGTCATTTGCTAAGTTCTGCCAAGACAGAATAAGCGAGTCCTTCATAACTCCTGTTTTGCTTGTCTGTCAGATCTTCTGGGCTGGATGGCTAAAGACAGATGCTCCTCCATCATTATAAGGAATATTGGGGAAAGATTGTGAACTAAGGTGTTGCAGTAATTTCTATTTTTAAAAGCTGTTTCCTTGTGTTTCCTGCATACTCAAATAATATTTATTCATTCTCAAATCTCTGATGTAGCTGCAGACTAGATAATTATATTCTCACATTTTTAACTTGCATTGTTTAGGATTTAAGAAGGTCTTCTTAGCAATATGAACTAACTAGTACCCCCAGAGCTCATGTCTCTAGCTGCATATGTAGCAGAAGATGACCTAACTGTCCATTATTGGGAAGAGAGGCCCCTTGGTCATGCAAACTTTATATGCCCCAGTACAGGGGAACATCAGGGCCAAGATGTGGGAGTGGGTGGGTAGGAGAGTAGGACGGGGGATGTGGGAGAGTTTAGGGGACTTTCGGAATAACATTTGAAATGTAAATGAAGAAAATATCTAATAAAAAGTGGGAAAAAAAGAAGATGTTCTTAGGATGGGAATATAGGTTAAGATAATAAAAATAATTTAATGCCAGGCGTGGTGGCGCACACCTTTAATCCCAGCACTCGGGAGGCAGAGACAGGTGGATTTCTGAGTTTGAGGCCAGCCTGGTCTACAAAGTGAGTTCCAGGACAGTCAAGGCTACAAAGAGAAACCCTGTCTCAAAAAAAAAAAAACAAACAAATAAATAAATAAATAAATAAATAATTTAAAAATAAAATTCTAACTAAGTAGGATATATGATAAAATACTTTATCTAAATTAACAAATATAATGTATTATATATGATAAATTAATATTGTACCTTATAATTTTTTTATTCAATTTTGTTGGAGTTAAAGGAGGAATAGTTGAGGTTTTGTCTTTTGATATGTATTACAATACTATGTTTGGGCCCCAAGTCCTGGGTGCCCTTGAGGAGAAAGAGTTCACATAAAAACCCAAGTGATGTTATGTGATTTTTAACTGCAAGTTTTTTGTGATTGGAAAATAAGGATTCTAACAGTCAATAGCTGGGCAGAAAAGATAAAGGCAGAGTTTTGGCTTCCTGATCTTTGGAGTCAGAACCCAAGGGAAGCAAGAAGATGAAGGAGGAACAGAGAGATACTATGGGTTAGGAGCCTAGAAAACATGGCCCTGAGGGCTATCCAATTAGGGTTAAGAGCTGCCCAGATGAAACATGATAAATAATAACCTGTGATTATCAATAGGATAGTAAATTGTGATTGCATAGAGGGTACATTCCTGCCCAGCTCTTCTAATGATTAAAGTATATTGTAATCCATAACTCTATGTCTTTTCTCCCGGAATGCAATGGTCAAAGATGTGTTAGAAACCTGAATTAAGATTGAAAATTTCTACAACAGAGGTGGTCCTGTTGTATAAGAAAACTAAGTACAAACCAGCTTTTGAGGCAGCCATCAAACAATATCTTTTATGGTTGCTGCTACACCTTTTTGGCTGTGATATGAAATAAATTATTTGATGGTAGGTAATGCTGTGAATAACAGCAAGCAGGGATCTTTTCTACTTACTTCCTTGACTCTCCCTCATTGCTGGATTATGATCTAGAATTGTAAGCCAAAATAACCCTTCTTTTGTTTTCTTTTGGATAAAGTCCATAAAGCAACGAAATAAAATAAGAACCTGTGACTTCCCTTGCTACACACACACACACACACACACACACACACACACACACACACTTGCTACACACACACACACACACACACACACACACACAGAGTTTATTTTTTCTTCCACCTCAGTCATTCTTTCTCATCCTTTTATCTGCTTCCCTGACAGAAAGATCATTCTACATGGAGTTGAACTAGCTATCTTAGTATCTTTTCTATTAAGATTACTATGCCTAAATCAGCGTACAGGACAAAATGTTTGTTTAACAGTTCCAGAGAGATGGATTCCATAATAATGGGGAAACATAACAGCTGGGACTGGCCCATCACATTACATCAGAAATCAGGATGGAGAGAGAGAGAAAGAGAGAGAAAGAGAGAGAGAGAGAGAGAGAGAGAGAGAGAGAGAGAGCACAGGAAATGAGAGTAGCTATAAAACCTAAACTTCCAATCTCAGTGACATCCTTTCTCCAAGAAGGCTCCACCATCCCAAATAGTATCATGAACTGGGGACTAATAATTGATCACATTAGCCTGTGGGGAACCTTTACATTCAAACCATAGCAGTAACTGTAAAACATCCTTGAATAATAGTCTGACTAAATGCCCAGGACAGGGAGCACACGTTTTTCCCCACCAATGGTTCTATGAAAGTCAAGAACTAAGTTGCTATGGCCATATCCTCATAAAAGAAATAGTGATGATAGCCAGAACTATGTTGATTGACCAAGTCTCAACCACACAGATCTTTGAGCAGCATAGTTAGTGGCATTAGCTCCACCCAGGCATAGGCTGGCAGCAGGCATTGTGCAAGATCCCTATAAAGAGCTATTGTGCCACAACCAGAGTGAGAACGATAGGAGAGCATGTCTGCCTGCTCATACCGGGGTCCCTGCTCACTCTCATATCCCTGGTTTTAGAAAAGGCATCTTGTCAAAGCCTAATTTTCTAATAGTTGTGGAGATAAAGAAATCGCTCTGAACTGCTCTGGCTGCCATTAAATAATGGGAAAAAATACCCTAGACTAGCTGACTTGAATCATGAACATTTGATGTGTGTGTGTGTGTGTGTGTGTGTGTGTGTGTGTGTGTGTGCATGAGTGTATGTGTGTGTGTTTCTACTGTCTAGAACTCTGATACCCAAGACCATGCTCTCACAGGGTGGATATATTGATAACTGCTCAGTTTCTTCTTTTATTTTTTGATTATCTAGCTTGGAACCTGCATGGAACAGGAGAGGGAGAGAGGGGAAATTAAAGATATAGGATGGCAGAATAAAAGAGAAGGTGAGCACTTGTGCCTTTGGAAATACCACTAGAAATCTAATTCATTTTGTGCCTTTTTCAAATCCTAGTTAACAAAAATGTTCCCTATCTCCAAGAATTATCACTGCTAAGATCCCATTTAGTATATGACACCTATGGGGTGTCCCAGGCTCAATACATAGCAAAACTCTAAACATGGATATCACCTGCAATTATTACATGAAAATTCATGTTGAACTATTGAAGATGAGTACCAGAGCCTGGAGAGCCCCCACTGAGATTTCATATATCCGAGAATAAAGCACTGTGGTAGAAATAGAGACTATATTAAGAAAATAGTTTCTGAATGGAAGTGGACCAGAGAGTTGGGAAATACTGCAGCACAATTGCTCCTGAGTCATGAGTCCTATGCCTTGAAAAGTCAAGTACATCACACCCAAGGTCTTCATTGGGCATCAGGGATATCTTATACATGTTTTGTCCATTACTGTATTACTTGCTCTAAGATTACCATTTTTCCCTGATCTTGGTTTCTTTCATATGTTAATCTCACTGCTTTTCTTAAACTACTTGTCTACCCAAAAAGACATTGTTTCTGCCCATAGTTTTACATTGAACTTGAAATGTGTGACTTCATTGATATTAGGCATTAGCTCCAGCTGTTGCCTGTGTTTTGGCTGTATCATGTTGTAATGAAAGGTTTCTGATCATTCTGGAGAAAATGGTGATGGCTATAGCCTTTTGCAATTAGAATGCTGACTCAGCAGGAAGGCAGGCTGGATTTAGGAGCTGAAAAGCCAAAAACCAAAGAAAGTTAAGTGTATGTTGAAAGGCTGTGAATTATGAAATGTTGTTGCTCCAGTCTTTAGCAAAAATTAGGGACAATGGAGAGATACAGATAAGCCAGATGGTATGGACCCTGGTGCTGATTGCTTTCCTGGTCCTCCATCATCTTAGGACTCTCATCTGTAATTTAGTCATTAGGCAACATTCCAAGTCTCACTTATGTCCACTGAATTTGAAATTAACAATTCATTGTTGAGAAGCCAAGCAATTTGTAAGACATTCACAGGTAGGAAGCACTGCTGTGACAGTTTAAGTTATAATATAGAGTGCTATGGGAGTAGAAAAGACAGTGAATACATTTCACACTGCACAGCTCTTCAGTAAGCCATGGCACATGCCAGCTCATTTTGAGATAGAAAGGTAAGGCATACTTGAAATTCTCTTTCATGCATGGAGGGTCTCACCATGGTGCCAAGATGAAATGTGTGTGTGTGTGTGTGTGTGTGTGTGTGTACCCCTGTGTGTGTGTTCTTTGATGTCTATGTGAATATAGTTTTATGATGTATGTTTGTGTAGTGTATACCTATGAGTGTGCATGCCCATGTAGATGCAGGACGAGGGCTGGAGTGGGTTATCTGTGCCCTTTCTCTATGATTTTTCATCTTTCACTGAACTGGTAGCTCAATATTTTGCCTTGGCTGGCTAGTTGAGAACTCTCAGGGTTTACTCTCTCCTGGCCCCAAATACAAAAGCACCAGCAAATGTGCTCAGAATTTTACAAATTCAAGTGCTCAAGACTGCAGAGCAAATATTCTTACCCACTGAGTGATATTCTAGCACTAAAAGATATTTAAAAAAATCATACTTGGCTGCATATTGATAAATGTTATTTGTTCTGTGTTATTCCATTGGTACCAGTCTTGACCACTTGTCCATATCTCCATCTATGTTCCCAAACCCTCAACTAGTCTCTGTTCTTATTTCTTTACTGTTTTTTTTTTTTTTTTGTAATATTCAGAATGGGTCTTACATATCTCAGGCTACACTTTTATTCATTTTGTAAAGAAGAATATGTAGAACTTATGATATTCCTGCCTCCACCTCTAGTGAGCTAGAATTATAACTGTATATAATTATGCTTTCATATATATCTTTATATATCAAAGATTGAACCCAGAGTTCTGTGAATACAAGTTAAGCAATCTACTGATTAAGCCACATTGTTAATACAAAACTCACTTAACAATTTGATTTTAATTGATATGTCTAAATTTGATAGATTTAAAGCAAAACAAAACAAAACAAAATGAAACAAAACAAAACAAAGCAAAACAAAACAAAACAGAGTTACTATAACTAAGGCTGAACTCAAAATTGCTATGTAGCCAAGGATGACTGTCAACTCCTGACCCGCCTTCTACCATTTCCAGAGTCCTATGATAATAGATGTTTACTACCAGACCAGTTTATGAAGTACTGGGGATCAAACTTGAACAGCATATATACTTGCTATCTGTCTGCTGGACAAGCATCATCTTCAGCCTTTGCTATGATTTATTTTTTAAAATTTAATTGTGTGTGTGTGTGTGTGTGTGTGTGTGTGTGTGTGTGTACACAAGTATAAAATGTAAAGTATGAGTAGATCTGAGAAAGTAAATTTGGGAAATTGGTTCTCTATTATCTTTTATGTCAGTTCACAGAATGGAACTCATGTCTCCAGACTCACTCAGCTAGCATTTTATCCTCTGAACTATCTCACCTATCTTTTCCCCAGATTTCCAACACAAGTATTACCTGCCAATCTGGCAGTTGGAATTTATTCAGTTTTCATTTCTTTGGCACATATAACTAGTCCCTTTGTTGCAAGTTCAAATCAAACCAGGTGTGCTGAGACTTTTATTGACTATTTTATGTACCAAGCGGAATTACCAGAAAGCTCCAACAAAATTAATTGAAAATTATACTGTAGGGAATTTAAGCCACCCACTATTTAAACAAGCTTAAAATGTTACTAGAAGAAGATAATCAGAATTAGTTTGTTTGAGTTATGAAAAAAGAAGCTAAGCTGAATGGAGGCTGTAAATGTTGGCCGTTCCCATGCATTTTGGTTTCTAAATGAAGTATAAACTGCTTTGGGGATTAAAAAATAAATACACTTAGGTATAAATACAAAACTGTGAAATGAGTGTATGGAAAATTCTCATTAAACCTTGGAAACAGTCATTGTAAATGATTAAAGAGAATCAGTCTTGGGTCAGACGTATCAGCTTCTTGTATAAAGAGGACCTGCAGGTGCTCAGGTGTTTGGACTCCCTACATCAGGCTATTTATATGTACACAGAATAGGAACATAGCTGATGCAGCTCAGTGTGTCTGAGTAAACTGTTTTGATTGTGTACAGAGCCTAATATCTGCTACAGATACTCAATATAGTGGATTAGTCACTTCAGGAAAATGTTGACTGAGGTGTCAGAGAAAGTCAGATCCTGCCTGGTGCTGAAAATGCCTACCAGGCCTATTTTAACTGAATATAAGAAGATACTTTTATGTTCAGATATGGATTTCACAGGGACCTTTGAAGCAGCATGAGAAAGATATTTATCCAAGTTAATAGATGCAGAAGAAAAGCTATTGGGTAAAATTGTTAAGTGACAACTAAAGGCCTCTATAATCTACAGTGGAGCCTCCTAAAGTAAGGGGCTATGCTTCTCCATACCCTCACATTCTAAATATTCTGTAACTCACACACATTTTACCTGTGTCCTATGGCCTGGTTTCTCCCGAGACAGTTTTCCATGAGGACAAATGAGATAAAAGTCAAGAAGAACTCTGGAGAGAGTCAAAAGAACAACCATACATCAAGGAAGGGCTCCGTTCTGTCCAAATGGTAGATCTGATGTCCTAGACACAATAATCTGCAGATCAGAGACATTGGGACTATTAATAGTCTCTCTCTCTCTCTCTCTCTCTCTCTCTCTCTCTCTCTCTCTCTTTCTCAAACTTTCTCTCTTTTTTTCTCTCCCACCAATCTTCCTCAACGTGTTGATCAGATCTAAGCTCTCAGCTTCAGAAGTCTCTAGCTTCTTGCTGCTATTCTCCCCACCATGACAGTCATGGAATGAACTCAACATTTAAAACTATAAACAAGCCACTAATACATGCTTTTTTTTTGCCTTTTTTTCCCCATAATTTGTATTGGACATGATGTTTCTTCACAAATGGAGAAAAGTAACTAAGACTGGAGGAAAGAAGCTCGTCTGACTGACCCAGGCTTATCTCAGAGTCCTTACAGTGATGGTGCAGGGTCCAGGTACACAAGACTATGAAATCTCAAAACAATGCTGCTCCATTGTTGTTTCTGCAGTGTGCATGTAAGGGTCAGAGGACAGATTACAGGAGTCTATTCTCCATTTCCACTGTGAGGGTCCAAGAAATTGATGCCAAATCACCATCAGTCTTGGCAGCAAGCACCCTAACCCACTGAGCTATCTTGCTGGTCCTTTACATTGATTTTAAAAAATGGGTATTAAAAGTAGGATGCTCACAGTCAGCTATTGGATAGAACACAGGGTTCCCAATGGAGGAGCTAGAGAAAGTACTCAAGGAGCTAAAGGGGTCTCCAACCCTATATGTGGAACAACAATATGAACTAACCAGTACTCCTAGAGCTCATGTCTCTAGCTGCATATGTAGCAGAAGATGGCCTAGTCTGCCATCATTGGGAAGAGAGGCCCCTTGGTCTTGTAAATTTTATATACCCCAGTACAGGAGAACACCAGGGTCAAGAAGTGGGAGTGGGTGGTTAGGGGAGCAGGGTGGGGGGTGGGGAAGGGTATAGGGGACTTTCGGGATAGCACTTGAAATGTAAATGAAAAAAATATCTATTAAAAATAGGAAAAACAAAACAAACAAACAAACAAACAAAACATTTTCATAGTTATAGCAATGATCTCTCAAATGATATCGGCAGAACTCTGCTACTCTATATATGTGTTGATGGGTATTGGTGGTCTCAGCTCAGGTTATTGTAAGACCAAAGTATCAATTCTTTTTTGTTGTTGTTGTTGTTGTTTTTTGTTTTTCGAGACAGGGTTTCTCTGTATAGTCCTGGCTGTCCTGGAACTCACTTTGTAGACCAGGCCGGCCTCGAACTCAGAAATCTGCCTGCCTCTGCCTCTGTCCTGTAGTATCAAATATTTATCCAGCTAACACCAGAAATAACCAGAGGGTGAGAAACATATAATAAGATCCTATCTCACAAACAAATAGGGTTCTGGGAAAGTGTCTATGTGAATGACGCACTTTTCTCAAAAGATTGAAGGCTAGAGTTAAGATCATAGAGGCAAAGTAAAGCTGATGCAATAGCACAACTAAATCCCAGCACTCTACAGAGAGACAGAGGGCAGAGACAGGAGAATCCACAGAAAAAGTGGGCCAGCTATCCTGGTGTTCCCAAAGGTAAAAAGACAAAGAAACACAAACAAACAACAACCAAAAAAAAAAATTAATAAATGCTGTTTCAGACAAGGAGAAAAGTGAGGGCTGACACTGAGGTCAATTTCTGAACTTTGAACACATTCCAGAATGTACAAACCTACACATACACCACACACACACACACACACACACATACACACACACACACACACACACACACACACACACACACACACACACGCACACACATACAGGATCAAACCACAAACCCAATTAAAGAAATTTACTAGTTGTGACCATAATTAGGAGTTGAGATTCTCATTAGAGGATAGGTAGGAATACTCTCCTGGGCATATTAAATGAAGAGAAATAGCTGAGTGTGAGAAGTAGTGTGAATGAAGTGAGTAGCACTCCTAATTAGGTTTATGTTCAGAGACATGACCCTATTTGTCTGGAACTTAGTTTGTTGTTTTGCATTTTGATATAGGGTTTCATTATGTAGATCATTCTGACCTCAAAATTGAAATTATCCTGACCAATTTTCCAAGGACAGAGATTAAGATGTATGTTCCTCCTGGAGACCTTGGAATATTTGCAGATTTTGTTGAGATAAGTAAGAAATAGCCTGTCTCACATGAGAAACTGAAAGTCTAAGGTATGGGTTAAAAGTATTTATCAGGTTAGAACAGATATTGTGACTCAAATTCTTGTAATAATTAGTGCTCCAAGTCAAGCCCTACAACTTGTCTTCAAGAAGCCAATTACAGAAGATAAATTAAACTAGAGGAAGTTGATGTGACTTAATTGAGAAGAAGGACAAAGTATTCAATGAAGCCTGAAGTCCTCTTTCAAGGTACTGAATTAATATTGAAGTCTAAACTGATGACCAGGGATAATCACATCTAAGCTGAACATGCTATGGTGTGATCCTCTTCAAAATTGGCCTACCATTGTCTGGGCTCTAGTCTCATTCTGTCACACTGTCTCTTAAGGCTGTTTAATCTGAGTGAAAACTCTAAAAGTCATGTTTTCCTCCTGGCTGGGGAGTTTCCTTCTCAGAACTTGAGGCTGCCCATGGAAATTCCTGTTCCATTTTGGTATAGGCTAACAGTAAAATTGAGAGACTTAATATCTCTTTAGAATGTCTTGATAGTTGTATGTTGAAAGTTTCAATACAGTATATACATTTTAGGATGGAGATACAGTGAGTAATTACCTAGAGAATCACATCCCAAGGAGGAATACTGTTATAATGTCAGTCATGAGATTTAATTGGTCTTCCCTCTGTGGGGCACATATGTGAAGTTATATTTGAAGAAAAGAGAGGAGGCAACTCATTATCTTGTTAGTGAATATGCTTATAACACTCAAGTTATTTGTTTTCAATTGTGGGGTTATGAACACATAAATGAAGATATTCAGAGGCCAAACCAGTACATCTGATACCCTGAAGCTGGATCTACAGGCAATTGTGTGCTTCCTAATGTGGATGTTGGGAATTGAGTGTGGTCCCCTGCAAGAGAAGCACATGTTCTCAACTCTGAGCTATTATAAAAAGTGTTAAGAAATACTCTGCAAGCCAGAGAACCATCATGATTCACTTTCTCTATGGGGAAGGGGATTTAGCATAGTGTAGTATTCTCCAGATATGGATTTGAAGTGACTCCTGACTACGTTTAACTCAAATCCAACTTGAAAAACTCAAAATTTTCAATCACTGATTACATTAAAATAGGGTGGTAGAGATGGAATCTACAGTGAGCTGCATAACTTATAAGCATTAGAAGCCAACCTTTAGAATCCACATTAAAATGGTGGGTGTATATAGCATTTTACAATGTACAATGTGACATATACTTGTAATTCCACATTTGGATAGATGAAGATCAGTGATTTTCAGAGATTTGTGGGCCACCCAGCCTAGCCTATTTTATGAACTCCAGGATAGTGAGAAACCTGTCTCAAAGTAGGTAAGTAAGTAAGTAAGTAAGTAAATAAATAAGCAAACAAACAAATAACAAGCAAATATATATGCAAGCAAACCTATGCCCAGGTAGATGGTGCCTAAGAAAAAATAGCCAAGGTATTCCTCTGACCTCTAACATATACACATGTACCTTTTCATACACAAACATTCACTAATTATAAAGGATAGATCCTAGAAATGTCTTACTGTTGAGGTTTGATCTTTTTATATCTATTGTAATGATAAGTACTATCCCCACCATCTTGTTGCTCCCAGGAATGAGAGAATCCATACATGCATACAACGGTGATCTTGCTCCTTGATTTAATACTATTGGTTAAATAAAGATGCTGATAGCCAATAGCTTGGTAGAAGAGACATAGATGGATTTTGGGGTTCCTGGATTTGGGGTCTGAGGAGACTACAAGGAGAGAGAGAGGAGACAAAGAGAAGAGAAGATGCCATAAGGTAAGAATCTTAAAATCATGGCCATGAGGGCTGGCAAATTAGAGTTAAGAGCCACCCAGATGGAACATTGTAAGTAATAACTTGGGGTTATCAATAGGTAAACAGATTCATTCTTATTGTATAAAGGGTAGATGTTTGCCCAGTTTTAGTGCTGATTAATGGCTTATTTTAAATAATAAAAGTTTGTCTTTCATCCAGAAACTGAGTGATCAAATGTGTGGTAAAAGCACCTGATTGAGATTAAATGTATTCTGGAATATATTGAAGCCCACAGTCTGACAAAAACTCACTTTAAAATAAATTAATTATAGTTTCCCCAATAAAAAACACAAGCCCGTTGTCCCTTTAAGATTGAAAAGGCAGAAATGGGTCACTGGAAACCTAGGTGACCATTCAATAAGGATACTGCTTTTCTTTGTTATCGAAAGCACTGGAGTGTCTTGGCTACATCCATACTATTAAAAAAAAAATCCCCTTCAGTATTTAGCTCTCTTTGTTTCACTGAGAAATACTTAATTAGAATGGCTATTTGGGGAAATTTCAGGATGCATAGTGTAAAGAAACATGGCCTATGCATGAAGTCCACTATTGCAGTCTTAGTTGCCCATTCCTACACATCATAGCCAGATGCCATGCTTCTTCATAACTAAGGGCACAGTAAAGTCCTTCATGGGCTTAGAACATAGAACTGTTGGTCATTTTAGGCACACAAACAGCCTCACTACTTCCTTCTGTTTCATTGCTGTTCCTGACAATCCTTCATTCATTTGGGATGCACAAGATTTAGAGCCTCTTTTCCCTATGACCCCGTGGTGATTTTGTTCATCTGCCTGCTTTGTTTTGTTTTGCTGTATTTTTGTTTTTGTTTTTTTCATGGAATAAAACTATATTTTGATTAAAAAAAATAAAGGTTGAAAAGGCAGGGAAAGGTGGTTCCTTAGCAAAGTCAGTTTTGCCCAAATCTGGCCAGGATTAGGGTAATGGGCTAAAATATATGCTGAATTGGAATAAATGTTCCTGGGGTTCATAGATTGAGCTAAGACACAGCTGCATGCCTTAACCAAACCAAAGACCCTGCCCCAAGGGGAGCCTTTGAGCTATAAACTGGCATGTACAAACACCAGTCGCTCTCTTAGGAAAGCTGAGTTTTAGCAAAAAATTTAAACTTTCCAGCTACAAGTAAGTGGAACGCCAAAGTATTTATATATCTATGTCAGTGTTTAAATATATGCATATATAAAAATAACTTATCATAATAATGTATTAATATTTGGAAATATTTTTGTATAATAGAAACAGTTCTTTTTCATATATATATATATATATATATAGAGAGAGAGAGAGAGAATATACTATTTCTCTACAATCCATGCATATATTTGCTCGGTGATACTCCTTTTTCCAAGCTTTAAATGATAACTTTGGTGTCTAGAGTTGATGAAGAGCTATAACTGCAGCAGATTTTAGAAAGGCAATCTGAATTTTGTTTATATTGATGATGCCTTTCTTTCTGATATGGAATCTTACACTGTAGTTTAGGTTGCTCTTGAAGGAAATATACTCTTGCTTAAATCGCAAGCATGCTAAGATTACAGGTATGCAGTGCCTCACCCTGTGTTGCTATGTATACATATTGAACAAAAATTTATGAGGGACTCCCCTAATATGCATATGTATATCATACACACAAACACACACACACAAACACATACACACACACACACACACACACACACACACACACATACCACACAAAATTCTGTATTTCCCTGTCCAAACCCAGATGTTGTAAGGGTAAAATTACAGGCCAGAATAAATGTATCATGAAGTCTCGGCTTCTTAAAAATGAACAGAGTAGGATGCATGATACGTTCTCTCACTCAAAGCTTCATTTAGAATTTTCCGTAATACTTAAAAAATGCTGAGTTTATGTCTCACCACAGAAGTTGTAGCCCTACGTGGCACTAGATGGATTTTCTTTCAACATTCTACCTACTCTAAATACACTGGATTATAATGACTATGTCTCTTTAAATATCACTTTATCAGTTAAAAGGGATAATGTCTCTGAGTGTTGTTTTGCTCTAGAGAAGAGAAGAAATTTTAAGCATTCATGTGAAATTCAATTCTTTTTTTTTTAAAGATATTTTCTTTATTTACATTTCAGATGTTATCCCAAACATTCCCTATACCCTCCCCGAGCCCTGCTCTCCTACCTGCCAAATCCTACTTCTTGGCCCTGGATTTCCCCTGTACTGGGGCTTATAAAGTTTGTAAGACCAAGAGGCATCTCTTCCCAATGATGGCTGACTAGGCCATCTTCTGCTACATATACATCTAGAGACACGAGCTCTGGGAGTACTGGTTAGTTCATATTGTTGTTCTACCTAAAGGGTTGCAGACCTCTTCAGGCCCTTGGGTAATTTCTCTAGCTCCTCCATTGGGGGCCCTGTGTTCCAACCTATAGATGACTATGAGCATCCCCTTCTGTATTTGCCAGGCACTGTCATAGCATCACTCGAGATAGTTATATCAGGGTCCTTTCAGCAAAATCTTGCTGGCATATGCAATAGTGTCTGGGTTTGGTAGCTGATTATGGGATGGATCGCCAGGTGTGTTAGTCTCTGATTGGTCCATCCTTTCATCTTAGCTCCAATCTTTGTCTGTGTAACTCCTTTCATGGGTGTTTTGTAATAAGAAGTCATGCTCCACTATGTTCATTGCAGCCTTATTTATAAAATCCAGAAGCTGGAAAGAACTCAGATGTCCCTCAAAAGAAGAATGGATACAGGAAATGTGTTACATTTACACAATGCAGTACTACTCAGCTATTAAAAACAATGAATTTATGAAATTCTGGGCAAATGGATGTATCTGGAGGATATCATCCTGAGTGAGGTAACCCAATCACAAAAGAAATCACTTGATATGCACTCACTGATAAGTGTATATTAGCCCAGAAACTTAGAATACCCAAGATACAATTAACAAAACACAAGAAAATCAAGAAGAACGAAGACCAAAATATGGATACTTCATTCCTTCTTAGAATAGTGAAATTCAATTCGTAAAGTGAGCCTAATAAATGCATAAATAATGCAGACAAGTCACTTCCCTTCTAATTGTGTTCTTGCCCTTTTTTTGTTCTTTTCATTCTTAGCTATTCATTGGAGTGTGTGTGTTTGGGTGTGTATGAGAAAGACAGAGAGACAGAGAGACAGAGAGACATAGACAGACAGACAGACAGTCTAGACTGCTCTGTGTAGTAAGGGCACTGACATAGAGAACTAGAAGAATAACCAAAGGCTTTCTTTCACTTTTCCACCTTTAGTGATAAGCCCATTTTAGGATAGAGGTTTAAGCTCCAGTGTATGAGTGTAGATAATATTTTTCTGCTCATGGGACAAGAAGGAAGAAATTGGTGTTTGCAGTTCTGATTCAAGGCAGCAGCAAAATTGAAAACCATAAATCCAAGAATTGACCCATCCTTAAAATGCCACAACTTTATGAGAAAAGTATTAAACCAAGGCTTCAAGTCTCAGGAAAGGTGGAGCAGTGATTGAAAAATAAAAAAAGATGATAATAGCATATGCATTGGACAATCAGCAGGGCCTTAGTATAGAGGTGGCCACAGCAAGCTGATTGAGAAGGGAAGCAGAGCAAAGAAAAATGTTAGACTGAATAGAGAAAGAAAAGGAAACTTGTCCACTGGGCATGTGGGAAGAAAGAAACTCAGGAAGAAACCTACAGAGCTCTATTTTCACCTTGATTTCAACAAGAATTTTGCTTAGTTATCAGCCCCCTTTCCATGGGAATCTTTTATATCTACTCAACTCAGCCTTTAGTTCAGTGCACAGTTTACTGTTCATTGAAGGGCATTGCTTTGTGAATGGCCATACCATCTTCTCAACAAATCAGTCACATTATTCTGTTTTTTGAATACATTATATTATTCCATAAATATTTGTGATCATAATAGCAATGACCCTTTCCCTTCTAATAGCTCATGATTAAGGTCAAAATTATATAGACAGGGGATAGATGTTAAACTAGTCCTAAAATACCTCATATAGATGTAACAAATTACAGGACAGCAAAATGTTGAAATGTCTCTCATTAACTTCCCTATGGCTGGTTTCTAAGCAGGACAAAGTCCATCTTAATTAAAAAAAAAAAATTCTCATTTGATACCTTCATTATTGATGGCCGGCCACCCTAGATTCCTCATTGTTTGTGTTTGCTTTCTGACCCTGACACATCTGTTCATATGTTCACTCTGGCACCTGACTTACATCATCTACTCTTATTCCTAAATGCACAAATTTAGTGCTCTCTATTACACTGTAAATATATACAACACCCATTTTATTATCTTTTCATTAGTTGTAAATATGCCAGTGATACAAACTCAAATTATGAGCCCACCTCCAATAGAAAGACAGGGCATCAAGTGAAGGGATGGGCTTTCCATCCCAGAGTCAACACTTCTTAACCAGAATTGTTCTTGGCTAAAGGAACTGCAGGGACAAAAATTGAGAAGAAACTGAGGGAAAGGAGGTCTAGTGACCAACCCAAATTGGGATCCATCTCAAGAGGAGGCTCCAAGGCCTGACATTACTGATGCTTTGGTGTGCTAGCAGACAGGAGCCTAGCATGTCTGCCCTCTGAGAGGCCCAATAAGAAGCTAAAAGTGTCATATGCAGATACGTACACCCAACTAATGGAGAGAAGCCAGGAACCACTGTGGTTGAGTTAGGGGAAGGCAGGAAGAAGCAGAGGAGGAGGGTGACCCCATAGGAAGACCTGAAATCTCTACTAACCTAGAACCCCAAAATCTCTCAGATACTGAGCCACCAACCAGACAACATACAGTAGCTGGTAGGAGGCCCTAGACACATATATAGCAGAGGACTATCTGGTCTGGCTTCAGTGAGAGAAGATGCACCTAACTCTTCAGAGACTTGAGGTCCCAGGGAATGGGAAGGCCTGGTAGGGTGGAGCTAGGGTGGGAACACCCTCTTGGAGATGGAGAACGAGGAATGGGATATGAAACTGTTGGAAGTCAGTCCTAGTGGGGGATAAAGCCTGGATTGTTAAAAAACAATTAAAGATAGCTATAATAAGCAAAAAAAAAAAAAAAAAATAGAAATGTGTTTAAAAGCAAAACAAACAAACAAAAACAAAACAAAACAAAACAAAAGAAAGCAAAGGACGATTCAGTGGATGAACAGCTTGGTATGAAAAACTGAGGATCAGAAGCTAGTGCCAAAGAAAAAGGCTCAATCCAACAGTGTACATCTGGAATTTGAACCGGGTTTTGTTTAGAAGAACATATCTTGCATTTTTCTCCTTTATTTTTTTAAATCAAAGGGTGGACCCTTCGCCCCTTCCTAGAATTAAGAACAAAGCACACATTGAAAGAGTTAAAGAGATCATGTGTGAAGCTGAATCCAAAGGATGGACCCAAGGACTGCGGCTGCCAGGGAGGGATCCATCCCACAATCAGCCACCAAACATAAACACTATAGCATATGCCAGCAAGATGGTGCTGAAAGGGCCAGGATATAGCTGTCTTGGGGGGAAAATATACCAATGCCTGGCAAACATGGAGGTGGAAGCTCACAGTCAGCTATTAGATGGAACACAGGGTTCCCAAGGAAGAAGGAGCTAGAGAAAGTACCCAAGGAGCTGAAGGGGTCTTCAAGGCTCTAGGTGGAAGAATAACCATGAACTAACTAGTACCCCCTGAGCTCATGTCTCTAGCTGCATATATAGAAGAGGATGGCCTAGTTGGCCATCAGTGGGAAGAGAGGCCCCTTGGTCATGCAGACTTTATATGCCCCAGTACAGGGGAAAGCCAGGGCCAAGATGTGGGAGCGGGTGGGTAGGGGAGCAGGGCCGGGAGGGGGAAGGGTATAGGGAACTTTCTGGATAGCACTTGAAATGTAAATGAAGAAAATATCTAATAAAAGTTGAAAAAAAAATTTTATGCATACGTTCTGTTTATATCACTTGCACTCCCACTCTCCTCAATTCAAGCACCCCATACTTCCCAACTCCCTATCAACTTAATGATCTCCACTTTATTATTAATATTATTATAATTTATCATATGTGTGTGTGAGAGTGTGTATTTGTATGTATAAATGTGACCTGATTAGTCATTTAGTGATGCACTTTTACGCGTGTGTGTGTGTGTGTGTGCGTGTGCGTGTGTGTGTGTGTGTGTGTGTGTGTGTGTGTGTGTGTGTGTGTATTTCAGGATAGCTACTTGGAAATGGTGAACCTGTCAAATGCCTTGTACATGGAGAAGCCTGCTTCTTCTTCCCTTAGCTTTCATCCACAATGGCATGCCAACTGATATTGTCACTGTTCAGATCCTCTGGCTCTAAAAATCTTTTTGCCCCTTCCACCATATGAACAGAACCTTAGTTGTATCAGATATTTAAATTTGGGCAGACATGTAATTGTTAACATATTCTCTGTATTTTGATCGCTATGGATTTATGTAATGGTTAATGTGTTTTGCAAAAATAAGTTTATTTGACGAGGAGTGAGAGCTACTCCTACTGATGCATAGAAGGATAAATATTTACACTGTAGTTGAGAATTGTAGTTGTTTAGGAATGTGGCAGAAGTAGGCTTGCCTCTCATATCCATGACTTTAGTCACAGAGAATTGGCTATGTGTATAGGATTATGTATGGATTCCCTTTTATTGATAGAGCATTAACTCCAATTCGGTACTCTTAGTTACCCATGAGATGTATGTGCCACAGTGTATACCCTTGGTTATATGTTTCTGGGCTGCTTATTGAGTTTCAAAGGCTTGAGGACTGGGTAGGACATCTGATTGGTTTTCCCCCTTGGCAGCGTGACCAACAATTTTGGATGTAATGAAAGCCAGTTCACAGAGGGAAAGCTTCCAGGTCAGGTTCAGCTTTAATCCTAAAATTCCTGTGTCTGAAGTGTGCAGTGTTTTCAGCAATCAAAACATTCTTATGGTAAAACAATACATTAGAAGTTCAGGAGCTAGCTCTCCTGACACATATATTGACATGGAAAAAGAGAGCTGTCTCCAACAGGGAGGAAGATGAAGACCAAGATCTGATATTGTCTTCTTCCAAACATTTATTGTGTTACCTATGCATGGCTATGCATGTGCTGTGCATGAAGACATTGGTCATACATGCACACATGCACACCACAAATCATTAAGAAAAAGAGGAGGTATTATTTAGTTCACAGTACCCCTTTAGTGAATACTTAATTTTCCAAGACAACTACTGTTATCACTTTGGCATTGGCATTCCATACTTGAGCATTGGAACAAGTGAACAAGAGAGGGAACATTTATACTGGGGCAGAAGCCCCTGTTTTCATTTCTAGATACTGCTGTCCATGATGTGACTGTTGGCAAATTCAAGCCACCTTGCCTTTATTATACATCTGAACACTGTAGATTGGTTTTAATTGTTTTCTGAGGTTTAAGTCTCGGAAAGCATGGGGGTGAAGTACCATATAAAGTATGTTGATATTTAATTTGCCCAGAATGTCAGGGTTTCCTTTTATGTGAATGGCAAGGATAGATTCCCAGGATATCTCACACACTAGCCTTTTTAGTGTATAAAGAAATAATCACAATGATAATTGACAAATTTGATCATTGTGGTACTAAATATCAATATAAAGGAGAACAAAGAGGTTAAGGTAATACCTCTACAAGTAAACAGCTAGAGTGGAAGCATTGGGCACTAAGTTTAATTCTTAGAACTCACTGAAAAAAGTCAGGTACGTATTCCTGTAATTTCAGTTCTTAGGAATGAAGCTAGGTAAACCCTTAGTTCTCATTGCTCAAGCAAAGTAGCCTTATTGATGAGCTACAAGTCAGTGAGAGAGATTGTCTCACAAATCCATGGTGTATATCTCTGAAAAACCTTGCCAGAGGTTGGTCACTTCCCATGCATTCACATGCCCACTGTTTTCTCTCCCTCCCTTTGTCCACACACACACACAAACACACACACACACACACACACACACACACACACACACACACACACAGACAAAAATATAACATTAAAAATTAAGATCTAAAATGGTTTTTAGCATAAGCCAAGATAAAATTCCTTGAAAGTCTTTTCTATTTGTCAAGCTGAAATAATTATCAAATCATTCTTTAGATATGTAGTGAGTCTCATTTTCAGAAATTCTATATAGACATTGGTTTGACAATATCTTATGTATATCAACATACAAAGATGCATTATCTGGCCCAAGAACATTTCTGGAAATGTATCTCAGAAATACACTTCATATGGTTAGATTGTGGAAAAACTCATTGGATAATTGTGAGTGTGAATACCAAATATCTGATTGAAGCCAAACTTTTTTAGGAAGAAGGATAGAATTTTCAAGTGCTATAAGAAGGAAGGGATGCTGGGTGTGGTGGCACACGCCTTTAATCCCAGCACTCGGGATGCAGAGGAAGGCAGATTTCTGAGTTCGGGGCTAGCCTGGTCTACAGAGTGAGTTCCAGGACAGCCAGGGCTACACAGAGAAACCCTGCCCCCCCCAAAAAAAAAACAGAAAGAAAGAAGGAAAGAAAGAAAGAAAGAAAGAAAGGAAGGGAGGGAGGGAGGGAGGAAGGAAGGAAGGAAGGAAGGAAGGAAGGAAGGGTAGGTGGGTCAGCATATGCACAAATAAAAAACTTTCAAATTATTAGTGAAAAGACCATGAACCAAAACATCTATATTACATAATATTGTCATAATGAAGGTAAGGAAATGTAGAAGGTTAATTACAAGACACCCCTGAAGAACACTTAACAGAGGAAAGCAGAATGGGTGGGAAGTAAGTCTAAGGATTTAATAATGAAAATGCTTAGGAAACACTCAGTTAAACAAAGCAGAATTTAGCTAAAGGAACACTGTATCTAGTATTACTGGAAGATAATTAATATACTAGCCAGGTTTGTTAGAAACTATAAGGGGAAGAATTTGGACCAAAATTGAACTTTACAGTTTCTGAGATTTTTTTTTTTTTTGCTAATATTTGTTCTGAAATATTGATCTCCTATTATCCTTCACCCCAACAACTAATGGAGATAACCCTCATAACTGGCTGTTAGGTTTATTCTTAAATTAAGGAACATGACTCTAACAGGCAGCTCAAGTCAGCAGCCCTGGATCTCAACCACCACCAAGTCCTGGTCTTCCATTAAGTACCCTGTGCTATTATTAGGAAAGGGGCAGTTTTGCCAGGTGGGCAAGATGAATGTGCTTAGCAATTATTTAAAAGGAACAACATTTGAGAACTTCAGAAATATTTTGTGTATGTCCTATTGTCTAAGGGGCCAAATATGTTATTTTCTATCTCTGATTAAATTGTTCAAAGGATAACCTGGACAAGCAACCTGAAGGAGATTTAAGGATGATTGTATATGTGAAAGGCATAAGTCTAAGGTGTGTGTGTGTGTGTGTGTGTGTGTGTGTGTGCACATGCACGCGCGCATGTGCACACACACCTGTTAACAAAATCTTATATTCAAGGATAGCCTATTTTTGGGCATCAGGCAGAGCAGGATGTGTACTATATAAAATATATTTTCTCTTTATTAACCTTTAAGTGTGTATAGTGATTGCTCAATTGTAAGGCATATTAATACTAGAATAACTGAGACAAAAAGACAGTAAAAGGAAACCATAGCGTGTAAATGAGAAGATGGAAGAAGGAATAATGGGCATCAACACATTTCTTGCCAAATGTTCTTAGTGAAATTATGATTGCTAGGGATGTTTGCAAAGTGCTATACAGACTCTGTCTGTGCCCTTTTAGTTTCTTTTCTTCATGTGCATGTCTGTTGTGATACAAAGGTATATTTCAACATATTTAGATATATTTGTGTGATGGTATGCACAGATTTATGTACAAGTGCATGTAGCAGCCAGAGGTTGATTTCAGGTGACTTCCTTAATCAATTTTCCCCTCTCTTTTGTTGAGGCAGCATGGCTCAGCAATTTGACTACATGACCTATACATCTTGATTCTCTGATCCCATCTCTTGCTCTGTGTTCTATTACAGGAGGGTCACACACCCACCTGGATTTTTTTTCAATTTTTATTAGATATTTTCTTCATTTACATTTCAAATGTTATCCTGAAAGTCCCCTAAACCCTCCCTCATCCCCTGTCCTGCTCCACTACCCACCCACTCCCACATCTTGGCCCTGGCATTCCCCTGTACTGGGGCATATAAAGTTTGCATGACCAAGGAGCCCTCTCTTCCCAATGATGGCCAATTAGGCCATCTTCTGCTACATATGCAGCTAGAGACATGAGCTCTGGGGGTTCTAGTTAGTTCATATTGTTCTTCCACCTATAGGGGTGGAGACTCCTTCAGCTCTTTGGGTACTTTCTCTAGCTCCTCCCTTGGGAACACTGTGTTCCATCTAATAGCTGACTGTGAGCATCCACTTCTGTGTTTGCTAGGCACTGATATAGCCTCACATAAGACAGCTATATAAGGGCCCTTTCAGCAATATCTTGCTGGCATATGCAATAGTGTCTGTGTTTGGTGGCTGATTGTGGGATGGATCCCCTGCTGCAGCAGTCACTGGTTGGTCCATCCTTTTGTTTCAGCTCCACACTTGAACTCTGTAATTCCTTCAATGTGTGCTTTGTTCCTAATTCTAGGAAGGGGCGAAGGGTCCACCCTTTGATCTTCATTCTTCTTGAATTTCATGTGTTTAGCAAATTGTATCTTGGGTATTCTAGATTTCTGGGCTAATATCCACTTATCAGTGAGTACATGTTATGTGAGTTCTTTTGTGATTGAGTGACCTCACAAAGGATGATACCCTCCAGATCCATCCATTTGCCTAGGAATTTCATAAATTCATTGTTTTTAATAGCTGTGTAGTACTCCATTGTGTAAATGTACCATAATTTCTGTATCCATTCCTCTGTTGAGGGACACCTGGAGTCTTTCCAGCTTCTGGCTATTATAAATAAGGCTGCTATGAACATAGTGGAGCATGTGTCCTTATTACCAGTTGGAACATCTTCTGGATATATGCCCAGGAGAGGTATTGCAGGATCCTCTGGAAGTACTATGTCCAATTTTCTGAGGAACCACAATACTGATTTCCAGAGTGGTTGAACAAGCTTACCAACAATGGAGTAGTGTTCCTCTCTCCACACTGTGGTACCCCTCCCCCACCAGCATAGCTGGTGCAATGACCAGAGCCTTGAGAAGCCCCACCCAGGTGACATCCATTGTCTTATTAATTAGGCTTGACAGCCCAGTGACACCTGCAGTCTGTTTTTCCAGGTCTCCCAGGTCCCCTGGCTCAGCCCAACTTACCAGAGGCTCGGCCCAGCCCACCTATGACCAGCCCACCTGCGCAACCTGTGAGATGTCACAATACTTCAGGGTTCCCGCCAAACTCCAGAATACCTGTGCAGAAGACTGGGGGCGGGCCTTCCCTTCCTTTATCCCCAAATGCTTATCCACCATTAAACAGTCATTCTAAGCAGAAGCAACAATGTAGCCTTGGAGATCTTCTTTCTTCCCCCACTGCCTTAGTCTCATTTCAGCTTCTAGCCATTCCTCTAGGAACCCTGTCCACTGTGGGCATCTGCAGTCACCAGTCCTATATCTCCTGAAGAAATAGATGTAATCATTAATAGTATCCCAAAACAAAAACAAAAACAAACAAAAAGCAAAAACAGGACTAGATGGGTTTAGCACAGAGTTCTATCAGACCTTCAAAGAGGACCTTATTCCAGTTCTTCTCAAACTATTCAACAGAATAGAAAGTGAAGGTAAACTACCCAATTCATTCTGTGAAGCCACAATTACTCTGATACCTAAACCACATAAAAATACATCAAAGAGAGAGAATTTCAGACCAATTTCCCTTATGAATATCAATGCAAAAATACTCAATAAAATTCTCACTAACCAAATCCAAGAACATATCAAAACAATCATCCATCCTGACCAAGTAGGCTTCATCCCAGGAATGCAGGGATGGTTTAATATACTGAAATCCATCAAGGTAATATACTATATAAGCAAAATCAAAGATAAAAACCACATGATCATCTCCTTAGATACTGAGAACGCTTTGGACAAAATTCAACACCCATTCATGATAAAAGTCTTGGAAAGATTGGGAATCCAAGGCCCATACCTAAACATAAAAAAAGCAATCTACAGCAAACCAGTAGCCAACATCAAACTGAATGGAGAGAAGCTGGAAGCAATCCCACTAAAATCAGGGACTAGACAAGGCTGCCCACTTTCTCCCTACCTATTCAATATAGTACTTGAAGTCCTAGCCAGAGCAATTTAACAACAAAAGGAGGTCAAGGGGATACAAATTTGAAAGGAAGAAGTCAAAATATCACTATTTGCAGATGATATGATATTATATATAAGTGACCCTAAAAACTCCATCAGAGAACTTCTAAACCTGATAAACACCTTCAGTGAAGTAGCTGGATAAAAAATTAACTAACAAATCAATGGTCTTTCTCTATACAAAAGATAAATTGGCTGAGAAAGAAATTAGTGAAAGAACAGCCTTCACAATAGTCACAAACAATATAAAATATCTTGGTGTGACTCTAACAAAGGAAGTGAAAGATCTGTATGATAAGAACTTCAAATCTCTGAAGAAAAAAATTTAAGAAGATCTCATAAGATGGAAAGATCTCCAATGCTTATGGATTGACAGGATCAATATAGTAAAAATGGCTGTCTTGCCTAAAGCAATCTACAGATTCTATGCAATCCCCATCAAAATTCCAACTCAATTCTTCACAGAGTTAGAAAGGGTTATTTTCAAGTTCATCTGGAATAACAAAAAACCTAGGATAGCAAATACTCTTCTCAACAATAAAAGAACCTCTGGTGGAATCACCATGCCTGACCTCAAGCTGTACTACAGAGTAATTGTAATAAAAACTGCATGGTACTGGTACAGAGACAGACAGGTAGACCAATGAAATAGGATTGAAGACCCAGAAATGAATCCACATACACATGGTCACCTGATCTTTGACAAGGGAGCTAAAACCATCCAATGGGAAAAAGATAGCATTTTCAACAAATGGTGCTGGCATAACTGGTGGTTATCATGTAGAAGAATGGGAATTGGTCCATTCTTATCTCCTTGTAGTAAGGTCAAGTCTAAGTGGTTTAAGGAACTCCACATAAAACCAGAGACACTGAAACTTACAGAGGAGAAAGTGGGGAAAAGCCTTGAAGATATGGGCACTGGGGAAAAATTCCTGAATAGAACAGCAATGGCTTCTGCTGTAAGATCAAGAATTGACAAATGGGACCTCATAAAGTTGCAAAGCTTCTGTAAGGCAAAAGATACTGTCAATAAGACAAAAAGGCCACCACCTGTATTTTAAAGAACAGATCTCTGCTTCTCACATTTTAGTAAAAAATGCCTGTTTCATTAAGCTATGCCTTCATCCTTTAAGTGCAAAATTATCACAACATTTAAAAATTATGAAGTATAAATCATTCTAGATTTCATGTTCCTAAATCCCTGACTAGTAAAGGAAACAAGCAACTGCCTTCCTTGGGGTAGAGCTAGTACATGCACAACACTCTATGTGCTTCAATTGATGCTTCCTGCTGAACCACATCCCACAGAAAGAATAACAAGGTCCTCTGACCTTGTCTTGCTGACTTATAGGTTTTCATAAGAAAAAGATGAAGTGGTCAGGAAAAAATAAGAAAGTGCAGTGATAAAAATCTGGCCCTCAGAATTAACTTGGAGATTTTAATTAAATTTTATATTAAAAAAATCATTGTAATTTGAGCTTTTAATATCACAGCAGCCATGTAGAACAAAATGGAAAGAAAAAGAAGCTGCCTGCCATGAAACTGGATGAAATAAAGCTCATTATTGACAGCTGCCATTCACTTTATATAATTTAGCAACCTTATTGCTTGCTCTTAGTGTAAAGATGTGCTGGCATTATGATTGGAAATGGTATTTAAGCTTTGGCAGTTTATGGTTCAATAAATTATTCCTTTTTATGAACATGATTTTGTTGTAATTCTCCAACCCAAATATGCCCTGGCAATGAAAACACAACTCAATTAATATGAATACAAGCTGTGCGCCTAGATTGGGAAGATTTAACACTACACTAACATCTTCCCCATACATGAGACTCCTTATAACTTGGGGTTTCTCCAGGCTACATGCTTCTGCTTTGCTTTCCTTCCACCTCCTCCTCCTCCTCCTCGTCAGTAGGTCCTCTTTCTCTCTCTCTCTCTCTCTCTCTCTCTCTCTCTCTCTCTCACCTTTCAGCTCTACCTTCCCTTTATCTTCCCAATCACCAGGATCTAGACTTCATTTTATACATTAAAGAAGGAAGAAGGTTTACAGAAAATCACCTGAGTGCTGACTCCTTGTTTGCAATCCCTCACAGGAGAATGTAATTAGCATCAAATTACAAATAGCTCCAAAGCTAAGGGGAACATGCTTTTATATGTTAATATCCCATTCCTTCTTTATCTGACAAGGTCCTTACTTTGGGGAATATTCACAAGGCTCAGATGGGCAAAGTTCAGCCTCTTAAACTTAAGAAGTTGGTAGAGCTGGGCTGTGGTGGCACACGCCTTTAATGCCAGCACTCAGGAGGCAGAGGCAGGTGGATTTCTGAATTTGAGGCCAGCCTGGTCTACAAAGTGAGTTCCATGGCAGCCAGGGATATACAGAGAAACCCGGTCTCAAAAATAAATAAATAAACAAATAAATAAATAAATAAATAAATAGATAAATAAAATAATAATAGCAAGGTAGTGGAGATGACTTTAAGAATGTTTCTGTGAGTCAGGCTTCCTTTTCCAGAGAAATAGTGGAGAAGGGACTCCTGATTGATCTATCCCACTCATTTTCTGTATTTAAGGAGCAATACTGACAAAGGTAAACAGGTTTCTCCTGAGGTTTGGGGTAGGCAGTGAGGCTGAGTCTTGTATCTGAATCAAAGTCACATTTACATTTTAGAGCATTAAAGTAAAAAATGTGCAGAATTAATATCAAAGTCTGCTAGTAGAAAGAGGTGGGGAAATGTTTGTTTAAAGCCTCATGGCCACTCCAGTAGGATTTTAGAGCTAATAATGTTTTAATGTTTTCACTTGTACTTTTCAAGACTTTTCTGCATATACAATCACGAATTTGCTTAACAACTGTTTCTCAGGACATGGACCTGCTGTTAAGTAACATATAACTAGAAATGTAAAGAAATACATACTTTCAAAAAGTCTTTTACTACATGCATATTGTCTTAATCAGGGCTTCTATTCCTAGACAAAACATCATGACCAAGAAGCAAGTTGGGGAAGAAAGGGTTTATTCAGCTTACATTTCCACACTGCTGTTATCACCAAAGAAAGTCAGGACTGGAACTCAAGCAGGTCAGGAAGCAGGAGCTGATGCAAAGGCCATGAGTGGTGTTTCTTACAGGCTTGCTTCCCCTGGCTTGCTCAGCCTGCTCTCTTATAGAATCTAAGACTACCAGCCTAGAGATTGTACCACCCACAAGAGGCCCTCCCACCTTGATCACTAATTGACAAAATGCCCCATAGCTGGATATCATGGAGGCACTTCCCCAGCTGAAGTTCCTTTCTTGGTGATAACTCCATCCAGTGTCAAGTTGACACATAAAACCAGCCAGTACACATATGTTTCTGAATTTTCTGTACTAAATATGTCATTATACATTTATGATACTTGCTGGGAAGAATGTCTCAATGAGGAACTATTTATGCCTGTTGTCATGTCTATAGAACTATTCTGTTTATTAATTGATCCCCCACATTATACTGGCACTATTCCTAAGACTGAACCCTACCTATATAAAGAAAGGTAGCTGAGACCAAGTAAGCTGGCAGTATGAAGTCACTTGATAACTTTGAATCATAAGCCTAGTTAACATTTTCTCCTGGAATTTGCCTTTATACTTATGTTTAATCACAGCAGCTCCCATGAAACTGTAACAATATTTTCAGTGTTCCTTTTGTATTTTAACCATCCTTGATGCCAAAATTGAATGTATATGTTCATAAAAAGTAAACTTTGTGTTTCTTATTCTTCAATTTTGATATTCCTCTGCTATTTCACTTTCTTAGTGAGGTAGCAGCAGTGACAGGTGCAACACCAGGCCTTTTCTATCCCCTGATTCTCCTTGTCTGCCTTGCCCCACCTGCAGCTCCACTTCTGACAGGTGAGTAGCAGACAAGTTGAAGGACCCAGAAGATGACAGGGATGCCATATGGACTCAAGGATAAGACAAATGCCTAACTGGGTTAAGTTGTTCTAACAAGCAGCTGGTACTTGGCAAATGATTAGAGGTCACTTTGCAAACGGCAGGGACCTCTACATCAAGAAGGGAGTCCTTTATTACACCCTGAGGTTTTTTTTTGAAAAAGCCAACAATGTCCTTTCTGAGTACAAAAGGAAGGTAGTGTGCCACTGAAGGGAGTCTGATACTACAAGTCTTAAAAGGGTACAAATCTCTGCTTGTTGCACACACACACACACACACACACACACACACACACAGAAAATCTTCACACCATGGAATTATATTTAAGCTGCACTATCCAACACAATCCAATATTCTAAGGTAATACAGGGAGATGTCCCAGAAATACAGGGGTTTGACTGCAGTACAACATGAGAGAAGGAATGACCATCCCATCCACCAGTTCACAAGAAATATAACCCTAGTGTTCAAAGTTTACTGAAAACACTTCTGCTTTACTTACTCTAGGAATTTCACGTAGTCATTGACTCACTCAGTGAACTTAAATGCAAACCAGTGTACAAAGGAATTCCAGCCAAAGAATCAAGAAACCAAGACCTACAGATAAATGAACATGCTGTCTGTGCTTGCTCTAACCACAGAGGAACTAATAGGACATCAATAGATGCCACTGCAGTGAACACAGAATAAGCAGTGAATACTCAGGTATCATTTGCTTGCCACATAGGATGCTCAGCAGTTTTCACATAACATTTCTCATAACCCACTTCAAGACTATGAACATGACATTACTCATGGCACTGATGGACAAACTAAGGTCTTCCATTCAGCTCACTTGCTGGAATGATACAGTGTAATCATGCATTCAGGAAAGGTTTAATTTTCAGTTTGCTATAATCTAGAGTCATCTGAGAAGTAAGTCTCAGTGTAGGAGCCTTTAGATTAAGCTAGCCTTTGAAAATGTCTGTGGGAATTTTCAAAATTGTGTAATTGAGATAGGTGGGCACATTTACTATGGGTAGCAGGGAATCCTAAACTATAAAGTGTAGAGAGGGGGCTGAGCATAAATAGTTTCACAGGTATTTGTTTCTTTCTGCTGAGTGGATGTAATATGGCATGAGGTTTTAGATTCCTGCCTTGGTGATTTCCACGCAATGGTGAACTATAACCTGGAAATGTGAGCAAAAATAAACCATTTCTTTTCTAAAATGCATTTAGGGTGTTTTATAACAGCCACAAAATTTAATGCGTCATATAAGGATATTACTCTGCAATTGATGATTCCTTTTTATATAGGTATTTTCCGTGGATCAGGATATGTGTTTTTCTTTCAAAACTCCATCTTTTGGATCTTAATTGACACTTACCATTAAATAAGCAACAACCACAGTTGTTTCTGATTGCATGAAGCAATAATTATATGGATTTAAATAGCAAGGAATGACGATAATGTGAGCAATTCCAGTCCAGCCTGAATATCTTCAATTCTATAAGTATATTGTAGTTCCTTCTTCAATAAGAGCGATCACAGAGGAAGAAATAAATCTGTCTGTCTCTCCAGACACTAGCACAGATAGGATATAGTGCTCCATTTTACTCCTTTATGTTTATTTGTTAAATACAGCATAGTATTTCTCTTTTTCTGTTGCTTGCCTTTTGGCTATGGAGTCGTACAGAGCTCACCATTCATCATGCACCATTGCAGTATCAGGTAACTTGGATGCACTGATATTGATGGCATGAATATGTGACTCAGTGAATAAGTGAACTGCCTGGGGTGATTATACCAGGGGATGTGTGCTCCATTGACCCTGAACACAGTATTGTATTTCCTATAGAGTGATGGATGGTAGCAACTTCTTCTCTGCCACACACACATGTTCTATTGCCTCCAAATCTCAGCATTTCTGTGGCATCTCCTTCTAATTTGCTAGCACTACTGAATACTATTGCTTAAATTTCTTCTCCACAGTGTTAAGACCTTGCAATGCAAACAGAGGAGGTCCATGTCCTCTGGAAACCTGCAACACACTTTATCTCTAAATTCATCACTGATTTGATTGAAAATCAAGACTCAAATTCATAACTTTGGCAGTCATCCAATCTAGTTTCTATCCTCAAAGAAATCATCTTCATGACAATTCTACAAATCTGTATAATGTTTCTCATGCAACATCTAATCTCCTCGATTTTTAAGGAACCTTTCCCTTAAGAATATGCTTTTGTTTTAATCATAATCGTCCTTACAATGGAGTTTTCCAATATGTTCGACCTCTGTGCCTTACACTTAAAAAAAGAAATCAAATATTTGTTCATTAGTATCCTTGCAAACAACTTTCCTTATCATAAAGAATAAACCCAACATAATAAATATAAAACATGACTTTATTCTGATTCATATTTTACAACATATATAGTCCATGGCTTATTGGTCTCATCCCTTCAGCCTCATGGATGTCAGAAATACATACCATATAAAGCAAAGAGAGATAGAGGGAGATGGGTGTCCCAAGATCCTCTTCTTGGCACATTCCACTGTTTCAGCATCCTTTCATTATATTCTGTCTTATATATTCTACAACCTCTCAATAGTGGGAAGCCAAACACCAAGTCTTTAATGTGTGGATAGGCCGCCCGTGACACTATCAGCCCAAGCAGCAGCACTGTGTGATAGAAATTTTATGTACTCCTTCATCATATCTTCTACCCTATACTTTATAGGATTATCTCAATTTTACTGAGCAAATGACTTTCCAGTATACTAAAAACTTCTGATCAAGTTCTCTAAATGTCCTTTTTTTGTTACTAACTTTTTATTATTATTTTTATTGGATATTTTCTTTATTTACATTTCAAATGCTATCCCAAAAGTTCCCTATACCCCAGCTCCCTGCGCACTGCTCCCCTACCTGCCCACTCCCAATTCTTGGCCCTGGCGTTCCCCTGTACTGGGGAATATAAAGTTTGTAAGGTCAAGGGACCTCTCTTCCCAATGATGGCCTACTAGGCCATCTTATGCTACATATGCAGCTAGAGACATGAGCTCTGGGGATACTGTTTAGTTCATATTGTTGTTCCACCTAAAGGGTTGTAGACTCCTTCAGCTTCTTGGGTAATTTCTCTAGCTTCTCCATTGGGGGCCCTGTGTTCCATCCTATAGATGAATGTGAGCATCCCCTTCTGTATTTGCCAGGCACTAGCATAGCCTCACTCGAGATTGCTATATCAGGGTCCTTTCAGCAAAATCTTGCTGGCATATGCAATAGTGTCTGGGTTTGGTGGCTGATTATGGGATGGATCCATGGATGGGGTAGTCTCTGGGTGGTCCATACTTTTGTCTTAGCTCCAAACTTGGTCTCTGTAACTCCTCTCATGGGTGTTTTGTTCTCTATTCTATGGAGAAATGAAGTATCCACACTTTGATCTTTGTTCTTCTTGATTTTCTTGTGTTTTGCAAATTGTATCTTGGATATTCTAAGATTCTGGGCTAATATCCACTTATCAGTGAATGCATATCAAGTGACTTCTTTTGTGATTGGTTTACCTCACACAGGATGATATCCTCCAGATACATCCATTTACCCAAGAATTTCATAAATTCATTATTTTTAATAGCTGAGTAGAACTCCATTGTGTAAATGTACCACATTTTTTGTATCTATTACTCTGTTTGGGGACATCTGGGTTCTTTCCAGCTTCTGGTTATCATAGCAGCCTTATTTATAATAGCCAGAAGCTGTAAAGATTCTAAGTGTCCTTCTAAAAGATGCCATTTTTTTTCTTTGTAAACCAAATGTGTCTAGGCACTACAAAGTGAGGTTTCAAAGCCCTAATCCTAATATAATAGCATTTGGAAATGAGAACTTGGAAAGTAATCAAATTGTCATGACTGGGTTATTTCTACCAGAATGCACTTCCTATGGATATAACGTAATTCTTGAGGCCATGTAAATTCAATAGAAAAGAAGTTTATATTGGCCATGCTTCTGTAGACCTGAAAGTTCAAGATCATGTCCTCATATTTCCTTAAGTCAAAAAGTGGAAGAGTACACTTCTTGGGGTGAAGTGTTTAAAGTCTGATGATCAGGGTCCCACAGCCACCTGCCAGAAATAGATCCTAATCATTTTCTTCAAACTGCACTAGGTTCCAGTGAGGTATCTGCATTCCTGCCTGAAGTATCCCCCATAGGAATCATGACCCATGTTTCACTTTTCTCTGTGGTAATACCACGATTTCATCTTGGAGTGGAAATTACCTT
Organism: Mus minutoides; assembly: GCA_902729485.2. Classification (NCBI taxonomy): domain Eukaryota; kingdom Metazoa; phylum Chordata; class Mammalia; order Rodentia; family Muridae; genus Mus; species Mus minutoides. Next base: position 52,057 of record LR752318.1, on the reverse strand, counting down.
AGTCCTATTGCCACAGCATCTCATTAAGAAATGCCTACAGTGTTGTTCCATCTATGGTAATGGTGAGTGATCCTAAGCTTAATACATTTCATTTCCTAAGGCCTCACATTAGCTGGGATTCAGAAAGATGAGCACAGGTTCAGTTTTCTTGGTGGGGATAGTGAAGCCATGGAGAGGCAGTTCAGGCCTCTAAGAGCTTCCAGTAATTTTACTAGCATCCATAAGTTTTGATATTATTTTTTAATATATGAGCATTTGCCCAGACATCCACTATCCAGTTCTATGTGCAGCCCTAATATAACTATCCAGACAACATTCACAGTAGAGTCTGCAGTTCTAGTTTCTAGATAGAAGACAATCCCAGAAAAATATACTGAAAATGAAGATAAGAAGACAAAAACGGAGTAGTTAAAACTGGTCACTTCTCCTCAAAAGATTCTTATACTGTGGGAAGCTACTGGATTTTCTATTATCTTATGAATGATGGAAGAACAAGACTCAATCCTTTCTTTTAAAGACTTCTCATATATCATAGGCTGCTCTCTAATTCACGCTGTAATTAAGACTGGTCCTGATCCTTCTGATTCTAACTTGTCAGTGCTGGGATTAGAGAAATGGAACAGCACATCTGATTTACATGATATAAAAGATTGATCCAGAGGCACTGTGCATGTCACACAAGTACTTCAACAGCTAAGCTCTTTCCCAAGGCAAGAATTTATTGTTTTACTCCCCAAATTCTCAGTGAAGCCTCTGATCACAGATCAGAGGCTGAAAAATCACACCTCAAGACCTGGGGTCAGATGTGTCGTTTTGTCCTGATTCATACTCTATCACATTTCTCTGGCAGAATGAAGGTTTGTGGGGCAGCTACCAAAGAAGGACCCACAAGACTCTAGAGGCCCCAATCTACAAGTAACACAAAGTTCTGCAGAAGACCCACTAGGAGGATAGCCCATGGCCATATGGGAGCTCCTGAATGCAGTTTTGAACAGCTCTTGCAGGCCATGTCTCCCCTGAACACACACACTCTCTCTGTGTGTGTGTGTGTGTGTGTGTCTGTCTGTCTGTCTGTCTGTCTCTGTGTGTGTGTGTGTTTGTTTGAGTGTTTATATATGTCTGTATGTTTGCTTTTCAAGACCATAGGTAACATTAACTAGCTCATTAACTGTCATTCAGTGATGAGGCTATGATAGGTGGTTATACATGCCCAAGGATCCACCTGTCCTTGCCTAAACAGTGCTAAGACTACAAATATACTTTATTATGCCCACATTTTCAAATGGAATATGAGGCTCAAAATTAGCTCTTTGTGCATGTACAACTATTTTCTTGACTGAGCCATCATTCCAGCCTGAGCTGTGTTCTTTTTGTGCTTAAGAAAAGCCTATGTGCTAATAAAAAAAAAAAAAAGAAAGAAAAGCCTATGTTTTTAAATTGCTTAAGAAACATTCTGAGCACATACTTTCATTGGGAAGTTATTCTGAGCCATGTACAGGATTATAGGTTTGTAAAGATTGTGGACATCCTTCTTCTTTCCTCTTTACAATTACATGTTCACCTGTGGATACTTGATTCTATCTATCCCAGCTTGACTTCAGGCTCTGAACATGGAGCATATTTCACATGTATTTTCCAATACCCCAGGATATATAGAACCCCAGGTTCAGGTAAGGCACTAGGCTCTATCCATTCCAAAGTAACTGGATTTCTCCACTACAAGACTACCAGCCACTGGAGTTACATATACTCCCAAGTATAGGTTGTTTTCCAGGATCTCATTTCAGTACAACCAAACTCTACATGGAATACAGTAAAAGATATAAAGCTGGTAAAAATAATACAAAACAAACAAACAGCAATATTTTTGATCTAGTAATATTTAGGTCCCAATAAGAAACACAAACAAGGAAATGAAAACTTTAATATAATATCTTGCTTGAAAGAAACCAACTAAGAGGAGAGGAAGAGCATATATTAAGGTGTAAAGTGAATAAATATATAAATTAAAGTAACTGTGGTACTCCAATTTGGATGAGGAAACTGAGCTGGAAATGAAATCTAATTCTATGTGTTTCTTTTGAGATTTGTATTGAAATTCCTCTCAGTTTTCTGATGCTGGTAACTTAGAAAGAAGGTAAGCAAAAAAAAAAAAAAAAGTTGATTTATTTGATTATCTATATTGGGAAAAAACAAAAACCAAAAAACAGAAAGGTCTTATACCTGCTTTACTCTCAAGTCTATTTTCAGTGCCTTGATGTTAATCTCAGGACTGAGTACAGATAAGAAGTGTTTATTTTATGCTTATTTAACTCATGTTCCACCCAAAGTCTTCATTATGATTAAATATTCTTTCATACTTATCAAATTAGGGTCACCTTAGTTTTATTAGAAGAAAGGCCTGCATAACATGTACATTAATTTCTCATAATGGAGATTCTGCCTTAGTTGCTCTGAGACATGGCAAAAAATATCCCTGCCTTCCCCAAACTGTACATAACCACAAAGGAGGATCTGCATTCCAGAACTTTTCAAAACAAACAAACAAACACACACACAAACAAACAAACATCATCAGAAGAAGAATCAAGAAAAATATCTTGGTTGTTCACAGAGGAGATGGTCATTCAATAGTCTCTTTAAACTCAAAAAACCACAAGCACAAGGATCGCCCAAACAAAACCAAAGAAGAACTGAACTGGATCGTTCCAGTGACAAGTCTTTTACTGACTTGATAGACAGCTAAAGTAAACCTTTTCTCAACTATGTTTCTATTTCTCAAAGTATTTATCAATTCAATATCTACCTCTGCTTCCTCTCTATGTTTTTAGTGCTTTTAATTTTATCTGCCTTCTCTTATTGACTCCCCCCTCACCTCTTCTTATTTTCACTAAACAGCCTGGTGGCCCACGATTGATGAGTGTCACACTGGCAAGAATGAAGGCATTCTTCAGAAACATTTCCAAATCTCCATTTATTTCAGACTCTTGAAACAATGGACCCACCCAAAAAAAATCAGAATTTCCCAAGAATTTCCTGCTTACATGGATGTCAAAGGCTGAAGTTTAGTGCCAGCCAAAATAGGACTTGTCTTTTGAAAAAAAAATCACATACTTTGGAAAACACATTGTTCTACCCCAGACAGTGATAAGTTAATTTCGGGCAAGAGTACACCTTGATGAAGACTGCTCAGCTGTCAGACTTCTTGTCTCTCTTCAGACCTGAATATAACAAGACATAGAAGATAGACTTAGATATGGAGCAGTCATTGACCTGCCTGGCCCCTTTTCTCAATGTAGCCAATTAAATAAATGACCTTTTAATGCTTTCACTACTAATTTGTGCTTTGAACTGGCTTAGGGAAGTCAGTTGGCTGAACCTGACAACTTCAGTAATATGATATGTTAACTCTACTGGTAGGGTTTCATATACTCTCAGATGGCAGGAAGGATAACTATCAACCACAGAATGACCTGTGCAAACAACATCATAGCCTACCAGTTGTTGTCCACACTCCTGGCCCGCCATGCTGATATTACCCACACAAAGGGAAGTTGTGACAAAATAATATTGCAGTGTGTAGTAGCAGAGTATGCTGAGAGGCCCCAACTGAAGGAAAGTAAGAAATCCAGAACACATGATTTCTCCTAGAAACTGAGGCAGACTGGATAGATACAGGAATGCTTATCCTCAACTGTATCAGCAGAAATATGTCTTCAACTTTGTAAGAATAAGTGGTTTCTTTTACAATGAAACACACAAAATGTATTTGTCCAGTCCTTTCAGTGTCAGAATAATTAATGTTTTATCAGTTTGTTTGGGTTTTTTTGTTTGGGTTTTTTTCCAATTTTTTATTAGATATTTTCTTAATTTACGTTTCAGATGCTATTCCGAAGAAAATGGCCTTATCAGTTTGTTTTATGAGATACATGAATGATATGATATAAAAGAACAAAATGAAGTCCAGCAATATTTTTTGAGGACGATTAGGAAAGGTAAAACCATCTACAAAATCATAAGACTGAAACTTAGTATGTCTATAGCAGTATTCCTGGAAGGGTGATTAAAAAAATATATAGGGTAAATATTCAGTTCAGAGTTCTTGGTTCTAATAAAAATTTTAAATATCAGTAGAAAATTTAAATTTGGGGTATCAAGCACCAATGTATTGAAATTGTTTCTAGTGTAACAGAAAAATATACTACCACATAAAAGATACCAAAATGTATCAAAAAGTATTTAGAGAGATAGGATAGATACAAGTTTTTAGCCAATTCAGATAGAGTGATTCAAATATAAAATACAAGTGACAAGAAATGTGAAGGAGATACAATCTGATCAAGGATGGAGAAGTTAAAGTTAATGTATTGTGTTATACTCTGTGATGTTTCTCTTTAATTCTTATCCTGACAAAACTACAGTCACTTCAGAATAGGTTCTGAATGAGTGATTTTGTACAGTGTGTTGCCCTGCATAGGTCTGTGAGAGATTATTTTAAATCAAATAATTGTTGTAAGAAGACTCAGTGTTAACAATATTTCCTAGAGAGGGAATTTTGAGCTGGGTAAGAGTTGAGAGAAATCAAGATAAGCACAAGCATTCAGGCAAAATAACAGGCATGTGTGGTTTCAGTTCTCAGTCCTTTTATCTGTGAATATGATGTGAATGGATGTTTCAGGTTCCTGGTACCTTGACTTCCCTGCAAGGAGGGTGTGTAACCCAGAATTATGACCTAAAAGAAACCCTTTCTCCAGTAAGTTTTGCTTTGAAAAGGTATTGTGTCACAGCAACAGAAATGAAACTATGACACACTCCTTATACCAGCCCTTTCCCAGACAATAACATAACCAGACAATACAAATGTTTAAAGAACCTTACTTTAGAGAACACACAGACAGTGCCAGAGACTATCTTGTTAGCTCAGTGCTCTTCTGTCCTTAGCAGAAAGTGAGAAGGTGAAATCAGGTATAGTGGACATGTGCAAGAGCCAGGAGTAATCAAATATCACTGAGACGAAGAAAGATGTGAGAGGATCATAAATATAGATGAAAGACAGGCTAAAGTTATTTCCCCCATTGCTGTTCTGTGTCCAGAATATTTAAATTGATGCATAAAGTTATTTATCATGGGAATCTTTTAAAGGTACAATTAGCATTTTATTATACACTCAAATTGCTTACTTTGAAGAAATTTTAGCAGGAAATAACTGTAAAAGCTGACAAGGAAAGGTCACACAATCCAAACAGGATAAGATGTTATATTCTCACCAATTAGCCCAGGTGATGGGAAGAAATGGTCTTGATTGCCTTTGAAAAGAAAAAGGTGAGGTTAAAATATGGTTAATCCTTTAAACCAGTTGTCTTTACAAATCTCTGCAAATAGGTTAGATAAATGAAATCTTTAAATAATTCAGACAGCCAGCTCACAAAACCCAAAGATGCTTTAATGGAGTCAGGGCTCTAATGCATTTTGACAGCCTCATTGGAAATTAAGACTGGGGTGGTATTACAAAGAAGTAAGGTATGTACTGAAATTTATTCACACAACCCTGTCATCTTTCAGATTCTTTATCTCAAGCTCTGGATAATTTGTGTGTCTGTTTTCTAAATGTGGTATTTGAATAAATCTGACTGGTGATTTTAGTTTTATTACTGTTTGCCAAAAGGTGTGTGTGTGTGGGGGGGGTGATGAAAGAAGAAAAGGGGGAAGGGAGAGGATGGGAAACTACAACACGTGGCTTCAGCAGTTTACTTTGGTCCTGTGGGCCTCAGGGTAACTGGGGAATTGTGAGGAAGCAACTTGGCCATAATGTCTGTCAAAACAATGGAATTTCTCCTGTTTTATGTCAACAATTCATTCCACTGAAGATATACTGTAAGACACTCCTAAAATTGGGCAGTTTTCACATTTCTTATGCAAACCTTGTCCATTGCTTTATCTTTTTCTTAATTTTCTGTACTGTAATAGGTGTGAGAATGGAAAAATACCATTTAATGATTACAGATTATTGTAGATGGAAATTGTACAGACTTAGTACTGTCTATTACAAAGTAATGAATATGTGGAACACTGTGTAATATAGTCAGCAGCATCTTCAGACACTATATACTTCCCTCTGATGTCAAATAATGATTAGAAAAAGTTTTCATTTTCTGTAACTGTCAGATAAGAAGGAAAGAAAATTTCATAATTCTCCTCAACCAGGTGAAGCATCAATATAGAACATGGTAACAAGGGGGGAATGCCAGAGAAAGTGAGAAAAATTACACTGTAGATATTTTATATAGTAGGTATTATTCTCTTTTATGTGATCCCGGAGTCAATGTGCCTACATGGTATGGTGCACATGTGGATGTCAGTTCATCAAGCTAGTTGGCCCATGAGCTTCCAGAGAGTCTGTTTCCATCTACTACCTTACTGTGAAAACATTAAAATCACTAATATATACTGGCATATCTCAGTTTTGCATGGGTTCTAGGAATTTAAACTCAGATTTTCTTCCCACTGTGACATCTCCCTAAGCCTGATTGTGACATTTGAGTTTGTTAATCAGCTGAGGCTAGTTGTGCCTCTGCCCCACCAACTGCATGACACTTGCTTCCTTATTTGACCGTAGTTTTGTCAAACCTTACTGCAGAGGAGAGCACCTTAAGCTGGAGTGCCTACCTCTCCTTGTTTGTCCTGATGGCCAGTGCAGTTACCCCATCCTAGCTGAGGACTCTGAACACATCCCTGAAGGTACACATACATGCTTTTGACACAGACTTGACTTTACTGGATGAAGCTTTGGCTGTGCTTAGGATTACCAAACCCTTGTGTTTGGGTTTCATGAAACAAATATGTGATTTCTTTCTGTGTAGGAACAAAAACTACTCTCAGTTTCATGTGCTCAACAGTTGAAGGTTTTCGGATGTTTAGGGCACACTGGAATTATATAGCTTTGTATACAATAAATTGTATATGAGCCATATTTTATACATTTATATTGCCTGATTGTGTCATTTTGTGTGTTCTCTAGTCCTTTAATAAAACAAGAAGAAAGATTTAAAATTAAAAAACAAAACAAAACAAAACAGAGAGATATGAATGATGCTCTCAAGTCACAAGTACAGCTCTTGTCAGGGTGGCTGAAATTACTGTAGCTGTAGTGGCCCCATCTTGAATCTATCTTGATTAAATAAAAATGAGAAGATAAATACTGAAATTACAGCATGTTTGCTGTGTCCCAGGGACCAGCATCACCTGAGATTTTTCTACTACCCATATAATTTTCCTCTGGCATCTCAAATTCTGCTACCCTCATTTAACAGAGAAGGAAACTAAGTTACACAGAGGAAAAACAACATTGACTATGTCTAGTACCATGGTGATGCGATTATCATCATCTGTTTAAGGTTTTGTTTTGTTTTGTTTTGCGAGACAGGGTTTCTCTGTATAGCCCTGGCTGTCCTGGAACTCACTATGTAGATCAGGCTGGCCTCGAACTCAGAAATCCACCTGCCTCTGCCTCCCGAGTGCTGGGATTAAAGGCGTGCGCCACATTTGGTTAACTTTTGATCCTATTTTTGATGTTGTTCCTCTTCTGAGATGAAGGGATTCAGTATATATGTCTATGTTCAATTTTCCATCAACGTGTCATACTTTCATATAGTTTCTTTTACTTACTATATATTTTGAACACTGTAAGATATTTCATAGCGTGGCCTGCATTTTTCCCCATGTTAAATGCTAAGATCAGTCTTCTGATGAGTCAGTTCACTGCAAAAACAGGCAATAGTATACCAGAAGCAAAACTATCCTCAGATAAGATCCAACAATGAGAAAGCTTAAAGCAGAATGTGTTGGGATGGACTTCAGAATGAAGAAAATGTTTAATAAATAGCACTAGGTAGTTTCTGCCTTTGTCCCTGAAGTGGGTTTCCCATATGAAGCAAAATGATGGCTCATGCTTATGTAGCTAGTCTGTTAGTCCATTCTTTTTATTGGTGAATTGAGTCCATTGTTTTAAGAGATATTAAGAAAAAGTCAATGTTGCTTCCTGTTATTTTTGTTGCTAGAGTTGGGATTCTGTTTTTGCTTCTATCTTCTTTTAGGTTTGTTGAAGGATTATTTTCTTGCTATTTCTAGGGCATAATTTTCCTTCTTGTGTTGGAATTTTCCCTTTATTATCCTTTTAAGTTCTGGATTCGTGGAAATATTTTGTGTGAATTTGGTTTTATCATGGAATAGTTTGGTTTATCCATCTATGGTAATTGAGAGTTTTGCTAGGTGTAGTAGCCTGGGCAGGCATTTGTGTTCTCTTAGGGTCTGTATAACATCTGTCTTTCATAGTCTCTGGTGAGAAGTCTGATGTAATTCTAATAGGTCTGCCTTTATATGTTACTTGACCTTTTTTTTACTGCTCTCAATATTTTATCTTCATTTAGTGCATTTGTTGTTCTGATTATTATGTGTCTGGAGGAATTTCTTTTCTGGTCCAGTCTATGTGGAGTTCTATAAGCTTCTTGTATGTTCATGGGCATCTTTTTCTTTAGGTTAGGGAAGTTTTTTTTCTGTAGTTGTGTTGAAGATATTTACAGACCCTTTAAGTTGGAAATCTTCATTCTCATCTATAACTATTATCCTAAATCCACCTGCCTCTGCCTCCCAAGTGCTGGGATTAAAGGCATTTGCCACCACTGCTCAGCTGGTTCCTGATTTCTTTCCAAGGATTTCTATCTCCAGATTTGTCTCTCTTTGGGTTTTTCTTTATTGTTTCTCCTTCCATTTTTAGATTTTGGATGATTTTGTACAATTCCATCACCTCTTTGGATGTGTTTTCCTGTAATTCTTTAAGGGATTTTTGTGTTTCCTCTTTAAGGCCTCCTACCTGTTTAGCAGTGTTCTCCTGTACTTCTTTAAGTGAGTTATTAATGCCCTTCTTGAAATTCTCTACCAGCATCATGAGATATGATTTTAAATCAGAATCTTGCTTTTTGGGTGTGTTGGGCTATCCAGGACTCGCTGTGATGGGAGTACTGGGTTCTGATGATGCTGAGTGGTCTTGGTTTCTGTTAGTAAGATTTTTATGTTTACTTTTTACCATCTGGTAATCTCTGTTGTTAAATGGTCTAATTGTCTTTGGCTAGAGTTTGTTCCTCCTGTGATTCTGTTAGCCTCAGTCAGCACTCCTTGGAGTCCAACTCTATCCTAAGTTCTAGTGTCAGAGCCCTCTCTGCAATCAAGCTCTCCTGTTGCAGGGAAGGTGCACAAAGGTCTGAAGCTCAGCTCTGCCTCCTGGCTGAAGATGAAGTTCCAAAGGGATCCTGTACAAGAAGCTCTGTTGCTTCTGTGGCCCATGTGCTCTCCTGCATGGACTGGTCTCTGAGAGACCTGGAATACAGGATGGCACTCTCACCTGAGTCCTGGGGTCAGAGCCCTCACTGGATGACAATTTCTTATTGCAGCAGGCTCAGGTAGACATTCTTAAGTGGCATTTTGCCATTGTTATAAATGCATCCATGTTGAATATTTTAGAGGTATCTTTAAAAGAGAGAGAGAGAGAGAGAGAGAGAGAGAGAGAGAGAGAGAGAGAGAGAGATGTTGTCTAATTCTATAGCTAGCAGTCAATTTTACTAAACCACTTCTGAAGGGAACTTAGTCTCCTGGCTCTTTGACATTAAGCTGTTAAGATATAGTCCTGGACTCCTTTTCTAGACCATGGAAAATAAGCTAACTTTCAGAATTACTGCATGATACAAACAAGAACAGAATGTAGTCTTTATGAAGCTTTAGTGAAGAGTTTACTCAGGATGGAAAAGGCACTGGTCTCCACACACAGCAACATGCAGTCTTATGCAAACGCAACACTGCCCCCGCCCCAAACACACACACACACACACACACACACACACACACACACACACACACACATTTTCCTTACACATGTAGAGAGTAACATTATCTTGTTCAGATCTTGTAGTTGTGAGCATGAGCTAGCCTTGCCCTAGAGCTGAGAGCTCCTTGCCAGAAGGTAGTCAAATACCAGGATTGAATTCATTGAAGAGATAGCAAGTTGCCGCCATGACCAAAAGAACTTCGCTCAAACCTGAGAACTTGAGTTTTATCTTGGAATGTGTAGTGAGAGAAGGGAAGGGTTCCACAGTTTTGCCCGACTTCCATACATGCATTGTAGCAAACACATGCCTGTACTATCTTGCTCACACATAGTGATAGAAATAAAAGTAATAAAAAATGACACATACATGTAGTTACTTACTGCCGTCCACATACTAATCAGACACTTTACACTGAGCTCTAATCCAAACCCTGTAGTCTCTTAGCTTCAAAATCCAGAAATTACCCCTTCCTTCCCAAAGAAATGCGTGACTTGAAACACAAAATATAACATTGCACAGGTACAAAATACATATTTAGCATCTCATTGGAAGGAATCTGTGTGAAACAAGGTTAAGGATGGCTTTTTGCAAGAGTATGAGCCACAGTCAAAACCCACAATCACCATTGTCTTAGGATTTTCTTGCTGTGAAGAGATACAATGATCAAGGCAACTTTTACAAAGGACTTGGTTAATTGGTGTTGGCTAAAGATGCAGGTGTTCAGTCCATTATCATCATCATGGGAAGCAAAGCAGCATACAAACATAACTTCTGGCAGAGAAGCTAGTAGTTGTTAATCTTGATCTGAATTCAGACAAGAGGAGATTGTCTTCTATAGACAGAGAGGAGGAGGGTCTCTGGACCTGGATTTAGATCCTTAGAGAACTTGGAAAAGCAGACTCTGTAGCATATGACTATTATCTTTATGCCACTTATGCCAAAGAGATGATTTATCAATGATTTTAACAGTTTTTAAACAAACTACCTCCATACCAACTTAAAACTTAAGGAGGGTGAAATAGGAGCCTTAGCAGTAATAGTTAACTTACATAAAGTCTCTCTACAACTTCAATGACAAGGTGTTACTTTTCTTCATTTTACAGTATGCCTGTGAGCTGTTAACCAGCTTATAGGCTTTAGACCATCTATTAAATATGGGTGAAATAGTTTCTCTTATTTATGACATATTGCCATATTTTCAAGGTCATATTCCTATGTGCTCTGAACATATTAGAATCACTGAGATAGAGTTTGTAAGAGCTCACATACTCATCATCTCTCTTTAGTTGTCTTAATAAAAAGTACTTTGGCTTAACTGCACATATTGCTAAATGGGTGCAATGCATTTTTATTTTAAAAGAATACTCTTTAAGATGTGTAGTGTTAACGTCCCACGTGTGCTGTTACAGCCTGTAACTATGTGTATTTAAGCCCATCATTTCTTAGGGAACTTTTGGGATAGCATTTGAAATGTAAATAAAGAAATTATCTGAGCAGAAATCTGGGCACCTTCCCCACCAGAGGAGAGGTGGCCGCCCTTGAGGGCTGTGATCCCCAGAGTAGGTAAGGGAGACATCTTGTCTCTGGGGTCCCGCTGAGACCAGTGTGCACATATCAGCTTCAGACTGTGGGGGGCAAATGAGCAGAGTGCAGAAGCAACAGAGCAGAAGCCATACAACTTCTGGGACAGACCCCCTGTTTCTGGCTGAAAAAATCTGAGCACCTTCCTCGCTAGAGGAGAAGTAGCTGCCCGGGAGGGCTGTGACACCCAGAGCAGGTAAGGGAGCCATCTTGTTCCTGGGTCACTCTGAGACCAGTCTGCGCAGATCAGCATAATTTCCTTAAAAAGTGTAATTCGGAACTTCAACTTTAGATGTGTGTTTTGGGAAGCAACCACTATTGCCAAGCACTTGCAATATGTGAAGAATATGCGAAAGATGCCATTCAAAGGAAAAACAGGTTTTCAGCAGGAGTGAAATGTGTGTATATGTATGTGTGGGTATGGGTGTGTGTAGCGGTGTGGGTATATTGCTGAATAAGTTGGTACAATGCTTGCCATGCATACATGAGAATCTGAATTTGGATTCCCAGTTCCCAAATAAAATACTGGGCATGGCATGAAACTGCTTGAGTTTCAGTGCTGGTGAGGCTAATAGAAGTAGGCTCCTGAGGTTTGCTGAAAATCTAGCTTTTGCAAGTTGCAAAGCTCCTAGCTGGGTGAGAAGGCAATTTCACACAAAGTAAAAAGTGAAGAAAAAGTACTGGAACACATGAACAGCTAGTCTAGTTAAATTGGTGAATCCCCAGTTCATCATATATTCTTATCTCAAAGAATAAAATGGGAAGGGGCAAATTAAAACATCCTGGTACCAACCTCTGGCTTATATATGTACTCAAATGAAACATTGGATCTTCTACATGGATCCACATGAAACTGCATTTTCAGGTGTGACACACACACACACACACACACACACACACACACACACACACTGGGAATTAAGGTAAAAGCCATAGCAAAAATGTTCCCTTTGGCAGTTTTTTTCTTTATAGTTCCTGAACAGCTCCATTTTCCATAATTTGTGTGCCTTCTTCTGAGCTCTGATTTATTACAAAAGTGTGCCTTTTAGGAATAAGAAAGTGCCCAAATAATTGGACCTCAACATATCCCATCAATAGGTTCCCACAGCAATAACAGATCATTTCAGCATTCTTTATCTTTTTTGTCTGTCCCACAGGGTGCCCTGACAATCTCACCAATTCCCAATGCTTAACCCACATTAAGGCTTTCCAAGGCTGCATGAGGCTCATCTTTATTGATAACAAGCCCATGGATCTCATTTCAGTTCAGTAAGGTTCCCTGGGGAAATTTTGTGATTTACACATTGATCTGTGTAGCATCAAAGACAGGTAATTATTGTATTGTCTCCTCTGTTTTCCCACCCCTCCTCATACTCACTGTTCTGAATATGAGTTTCTGTAAGCAAAATTCTAATCTCCAGGCATTTAACCACATTAGAAATAATTGACTCGCCTAATGGAAAATATTTCTGAAAAGATTTCTGTCCCAGAGAAAATGGTTTAAATTAGTTGAGTCTCTCTTCATGTTGACTTGGAGTAAATGGGATATGCAAATTAAATCAAAACACAAATTTGTGAAAGTATTAAAATTTTATGCATAAACAACATTTGATTATGTTGAAGTTAAGAGTAAGTATGAAGGAGGGAGAAATTGTTCTTCCTAAGCCATTTCAATCTTTGCTTGAAGTACGCATCCTTCCTATAATGTTAAAAGCTTCAGGAAATATGTAGCTAAGGATTTGGCTGTGCTCTGTTGATGTCCTCAACTGGGGATGGCTGGTACTAGCTGTCACCATCACCAGCCACTGTTTCTTTCATTCCAAAAAGACCAGACAGTAGGCTAATGTGAATCAAGACTTTTATTCTACAACCCAGAGCTACCATGACACTCGGTTTCTAGTTGTATCTTCCTGCAGATTTGGCTTCTCTTATAACAGAGGTTTCTAGATTTAAAGTCAGAATACCCAAGAGAATGGATGTTGAATTTCAGCAGTATTTTGCTCTGTTGCTACTGTAGAATCGACCTGTTTCCATTCTCTAATTCTGTTTACCCCTTTGAAGATACCAAGGGTATTCTGATGGCTGCCATAAGCAGGCTTGTTTGTATAACAATGTACATATTTTCACATTCTTTCTTTAAGGAATATCCTACCTATTAACATTAATGACTCCATGATAATCAGACAGCATGAGTGTAGGAGGTAAAAATGTGGCTAATGTCTTAGCAAAATGGTAAATGCTGGGGTCTTTAGGATAGCCATTAAGGTTGTGGAAAAGAACTCTAAAAAGCTGGATTCAGAAAATGTATAATTTCTCAACTGTGCAAAATATAAGTATGCAATATGAATTATGAGAGGCTTCATGAATCTAACGAAACAGAGACAGCTCTACTTTGAGCCAGCTTGTCAGAAATATAGAGGCAGGCAGATCTCTGAATTCTTTTGCATATGTATTTGATGTTTCCTAATAATTCAGGGGCTGGTGTCATAGGTTGCTGATTCATAGAATAATCAAAAGGAAACATAGATACAGAGTAAATGACTGGATTGATATGCAAAGTAAAAGACTGGCCTTATGAACTACAGGAGATGGGCTATTCATGGAGAATTTCTTAGAATAATAAGAGAGAATTGCTTGGAGAATTGTCTCAAACAGAACAGAGAGAGAGAGAGAGAGAGAGAGAGAGAGAGAGAGAGAGAGAGAGAGAGAGACGACTGTCTTGATACCTCCAGAGAAATCAGATCAGAGAAAAGAAGAAAGCAGAACAGAGAAGAAGCAAGCTGGAAAGCTGTCTCCAGCAAAGCATAGACTGCCGCTTGGACCTATGATTTGACTTCATAGTTTTTGTTTTGCCTGCTTCCAGACAACCTCTCAGAACCCCTGTCTAAACTGAGTCTAGTCCATGGCAATCCAGTTCCAGTCAGGAACATAGAGAAATGGGAATCATGTGGACCCTGCAAAATCAATTACAGAATTAGGGTTATTTCTCCTGAACTCTGCTATTTTATCCTAAGGATTTTTCTTTCTAATCCTTTCCAAAAACACAAACCATTTGTGTTCTCTACTGGGTGGATCACATAGAGAACAGTGCGTTCAGTTTCTTGCAGCCAACTATGTCATAAACACAATTCCTCTCTACATATCTGGTTCGTTTTCTCCTAGCACATTCCCTTCCAAGAAAAGCATGTGTCTCTCACTCTGATCAAGATGTTTAGTTTCTCAGTTTCAGCATGGGGAGCTGCAAACACAGGATGAGAAAATATTATGTTGGATAATATCCACAAACAGAATCTTGATACAGCCCACCCCATGTGTGGGAGAGTGCCAAAACAGTGGGTAGTATAAAAAGATTGCATTGTGGTTTACCACATATGTCTGAGTTCTTCTCTAAAACTGAAAGCTTTTATATCAAGTGCCAGGAAAGCCATGGTAAAGGCAATGCCCATACAATCTGAGTATTTCTCTCCAAGTGAGAAATGCTACAATATGGTATTCCCCCTTCATGTAAGAAATGGACCAAAATCAAAACAGTATCATCTCGGCTGACCTTTTTCATTTTTAATTTATCATATTCTGCCCTGTTTCATGGAAGAAAAGGAAACACTGTATCTTATGCAATAGTTATTGAATAAACATTCTTTAAATGTTTCTTCCTATCTGAACAGTTCTATAAAGCTCAAGTGGTTCTTCAAGTAAGGACAATGTTTAGTATCACACAGTGGAACTATGTAACAAGGAAATTTCTAGGTCTGTGAGAAGGTTCAGCAGCTAACACACCATGCTGCTCTGGGAGATGACCAGAGTTTCTTTCCCAATACCTTCAGTGGTTGTTCATAAACACTTGTAACTCTAGATCCCATAGATCCGACTTCCACCACGGGTGTCTGCACTCCCATGCAGATAGTCCTACACAGATATATGCATATAGTTATAAAAACAAAGTAAAATTTAAAGGAGTTGTTAGTTATAGATGAAATATCTAGGTGCCAACCTGGTAGTGAGGAAATGACATGCCTCCAATTTTAGGATGCTATCATTATTATTCTAAAGAACACTCACATTTGAGGTCTCTGGGGTTGTCACCATGCCAGAGAAGTTTACCAACTCCTTGTTTAAGGTCACATGTTTAGTGACCACAGGAGCTAGGTTCAACCCCATTGTTTGTCAGTTCCTGAGTCTATGGAAGTATGAAGCCTCTGTTGCTAAAACCCAAAAGAAGAGAAAGGGCTTGGGATGCCAGAGAAAGTAAAGGAAACTGGCATCAAGAGGGAATGTGGAACCTGAAGAATGGGCTGGGTTTAGGAGACGAAGGATTAAAGGTATGCACCACCACTGCCCAGCTTTAACTACATTTTCAAATAATGAGTTTGAGACACAGAGCTGGAGAGTAACCCTCCTAAGGCCATACAGCCAGCAAGTAACAGAACCCAGTTATGCATCAAACAACCTGACAGAGGAAAATTGCCCTCTTTCTTTATGGGGCTTCCTCTAACCTGTGGAGATGAGAAACACCACATTCCTTGGCAAGACTGTGAAGCAAAAAGTGAAACGTCTTCATTATAAGTCAGAAATCACACACTGTAGGGGTTAGAACAAGCATTCAGTTGTTAAAGTGATTGCTGCCAAATCATATGAACCTGTGTTTGGAATACAGTATCCACATAAAAGATGGGCAGTGTGGTGTGCTTATGAGCCCAGGATGGGGAAAAAGAGACAGGAGCCTCCATAGAGTTCTCTGGTCAGTTATTCTCCCTAAATCAATGGGTTTCATATTCAGTGAGGACTCTTGCTAAAAAATAAAATGAGGTTTATTAGTTGAGGAAGATCTGTACACTTATTCTCTGTTCTCTACATGCACAGTACAGATGTATCTTCAACTATGTATGTACACACAATATTAGGGGTTATAATCCATGCTTCTTATTGTCACAACATTTGAAAGAACATACTGAGATCTAAGATTTCTCAGAATTTCTGGCATTACCTAGTTCTTGGGGATGATTGTAGGAGGCAGACCTTCGTTATTATCCTGGAATGATTATTCTATGGAGATAAATAGTAGTCTGCACTACTTAAGTACTGGAAGCCTAACTGGAACTCCAAAGGGGGAACAAGTTTGAATCATTCTTCTGTTCTTGAAATGGTAGTTTATAACTTCATCTCATGCCATTCTAGATGTGAATGGAGGAGTGGTTGTAAGGAACATGAATCTATAATTCACTGCTGAATATATACTTTAAGAATGATATCTCTGCTCTCTTATCAACATGATTCTTTCTTGTCAGTGCATTTTACATGAAAAGTAGATCAATCACTTGATAAAATGTCACTGTCCTCTTTGACACAAGAAAGGTCACTGTTGTGGTTTGAATGTGAATTGTTCTCCACATGCACACATGTTAGAACACTTGGATCCCAGCTGAAGGTGCTACTTGAGAAGGTTGTGGGATATATTAGGAGATGGAGCTTCATTGGAGGAAATGGATCACTCCTGGTGGGTCTTGATGTTTGTTAGCATGGCCTACTTCCTGTTTCATTATGCTTTCTGCTATGGAGACAATATGACCAGCTTCCTGTTATTGTCACCATGTTTTCTCTGCCACTCTAGTATCCCTAGAGTATAAACCACACACAACTCTTCCTCCATAATTTCCTTCCTGTCACTTATTTCGTAATAGCAATGGCTAAAAATAACGAAGACAGACACTGGGTGGGTTGAGTCACAGAAAATACAGTCAAATAATCTGAGGGTGGAACTTTGCATAGCAGTGACTAGGGAATTAGCCTAAGCACTTGTTTTAAGGTTCATTGTTTGGTGAGATACAGAGGGAATATTCAAAGAGCATTAAGAGAGGGTACCCTTTCCTGGGAAATACTTAAAGATGCAATATGGGAACATAGAAGCCAAGGAAGCTTTGGATATAAATAAAAATATAAGGAAAAGATGACTTTAAATTCTCAAGTCATTTCTGAGAAACAGAAACCTAAAGAAATTATTAAAAGTTAAAAGACTCTTCTGTATTGATCAATTCCTCAATAAGCCTTCATCTGACATCTTGATACAGGCTTCACATCTGTTTACTATGTTAAAGAGGGTCTCTGCTGTACAACCAATATAACATTTGGTGTGTTCGTTTCTTATCTCTCTTGATATATACTTTTTGGGACTGAGTGGTGGAAGTTCTGGTCCAACAGGAAGCACTGACTGCCATTTATTATATTATTAACAGATAGAATTAGAAGGAAAGCATGCCTAATATTTTATAATAATAATAATAAAGTTAGATTCATCTGATAAGTATCATTATTGCTTATGTGTATTCCCCATGTATTTAGTTCTTCAAATGTATAGACTGTATTTATTTTCTACCTGTGAGGCAGGATAAATGTTATCAACATACAACACCTTACCTTACACCAAAGACAAACTCTAGATTTTGAGGTGGGTGGAGCTTGTAATATTTACATTTTACCTCAAGATTGCATAGAACCTGTCATTCCAAACTCTTCTTCTTTTTTTTTTTCTTTTTTTTTTCAAACTTTTATTAGATATTTTCTTCATTTACATTTCAAGTGTTATCCAGAAAGTTCCCTATATCCTCCCTTCTCCCGGCCCTGCTCCCCTACCCACCCGCTCCCACCCCTTGGCCCCTGCTTTTCCCTGTATTGGGGCATATAAAGTCTGCATAACCAAGGGGCCTCTCTTCCCACTGATGGCCAACTAGGCCATCATCTTCTATATATGCAGCTAGAGACACGAGCCCAGGGGGTACTAGTTAGTTCATGGTTATTCTTCCACCTATAGGGTTGAAGACCCCTTCAGCTCCTTGGGTACTTTCTCTAGCTCCTTCTTCCTTG
>LR752318.1:0-33037 GCA_902729485.2 Mus minutoides | reverse complement strand
TGTGCAATGTGTGTTTTAAGCTTTACTAAAGTTTCTTTAATGAAAGTGGCTGCCCTTGCATTTGGAGCATAGATATTCAGAATTGAAAGATCCTCTTGGAAGATTTTGCCTTTGATGAGTATGAAGTGCCCCTCTTTGTCTCTTTTGATAATTTTGGGTTGAAAGTCTATTTTATTCGATATTAGAATGGCTACCCCATTCAACACCTTACCTTACATCAAAGACAAACTCTAGATTTTGAGGTGGGTGGAGCTTGTAATATTTACATTTTACCTCAAGATTGCATAGAACCTGTCATTCCAAACTTTTCTAGATAGCTGTCTGTTTCCAGAGGGATAATAGATATGTATTGTAATTAGAAGGTGTTACAAATAATGCAGATAACTTTGAGTTTGCACAAGGTATTAATGAGCAGTCATGATAGAAAGTTCTTCACGTTCAAATCAAGGGAGACAGCAATGGATTGAGCTCCAAGGATAGCAACATGCCAGGCTTTTAAAAATGTGGCATGTGCAGTCGAGATTGCCATTCGTTCTAAAATTTAAATATATATAAAACACAGAGTATACTCTAGACAAGTAATTTGTGCTTTTGGTTGAGTAGGGGAAACAGTTTCAAACTTTACCTAGAGATTTGCCTTTCTGTTAAAAGCATTCTTCAATGTAGTTCAATAGGCTCCTACAAAGGTTTCTATCCGCAAGCTAGAAAATTCTGTAGACTAAGTATAAGATAACTCAATACTGACAAATTTAAAAGCTGGAGAGAAAGGAAATTAATTTGAACTCTGTGGGTCTCTAAATATTGTAGTCTCAAAACTCACACAATGGGTACAATATTGAGAACACCACTACTAGTAGTGACAGAATGTCATAAACACCATTCTACCTGGTTTTATGCATTCTGCAAGATAGATTTTGACTAACATATGCAAAGAGTTTATTTTCCTTATTTTACTAACAACATCATCCCAGAAATGGCTATTAAATAATTCTGGTTTATAGATTTTTTTTTCTTTTTTTTTTATTAGATATGTTCTTCATTTAAATTTCAAATGCTACCCCAAAAGTCCCCTATACCCTCCCCCTGCCCTGCTCCCCTATACACCCACTCCCACTTCTTAGCCCTGGCATTCCCCTGTACTGAGGCATATAAAGTTTGCTAGACCAAGGTGCCTCTCTTCCTAATAATGGCCTGCTAGGCCATGTTCTAATACATAGGCAGCTAGAGACACAAGCTCTGGGGGTTCTGATTAGTTCATATTGTTGTTCCACCTATAGGGTTGCATACCCCTTTGGCTCTTGGATATTCTCTCTCGCTCCTACATTGGGTACCCTGTGTTCTTCCCTAGAGATGACTGTGAGCATCCACTTCTGTATTTGCCAGGCACTGACAAAGCTTCACAGGAGACAGCTATATAGGGTCCTTTTGGCAAAAGCTTGCTGGCATATGCACTAGTGTCTTTGTTTGGTGGCTGATTATGGGATGGACCCCCGGATGGGACAGTCTCTGGATTGTCCATCCTTTTGTCTTATCTCCAAACTTTGTCTCTGCAACTCCTTCCATGGATATTTTATTCCCTATAATAGGGAGGAATGACATATCCACACGTTGGTCTTCCATCTTGATTTTCTTGTGTTTTGGAAGTTGTATCTTGGGTATTCTAGATTTCTGGGCTAATATCCACTTATCAATGAGTGCATATCAAGTGACTTCTTTTGTGATTGGGTTACCTCACTCAGAATGATATTCTCCAGATACATCCAAATGCTCAATAATTTCATAAATTCATTGTTTTTAATAGCTGAGTAGTACTCCATTGTATAAATGTTCCACATTTTCTGTATCCATTCCTCTGTTGAGGGACATTTGGCTTCTTCCCAGCTTCTGGCTATTATAAATAAGGCTTCTATGAACATAGTGGAGCATGTGTCCTTATTACCAGTTGGAAAATCTTCTGGGTATATGCCCAGGAGAGGTATTGCTGGATCAATTGGTAGTACTATGTCCAGTTTTCTGAGGAACTGACAGACTCATTTCAAAAGAGGTTGTACCAGCTTGCAATCTCACCAGCTGGAGGAGTGTTCCTCTTTCTCCAGATTCTCGCCAGCATCTGCTGTCACCTGAAATTTTGATCCTAGCTATTCTGACTGGTGTGATGTGGAATCTCAGGGTTGTTTTGATTTGCATTTCCTTGATGATTAAGGATGTTGAACATTTTTTCAAGTGCTTCTCAGCCCTTCGGAATTCCTCAGATGAGAATTCTTTGTTCAGCTCTGTACCCCATTTTTAATGGGGTTATTTGAATTTCTGGAGTCTAGATTCTTGAGCTCTTTTATATATTTGATAGTAGCCTGCTATCAGATTTAGGATTGGTAAAAATCTTTTCCCAATATGTTGGTGGCCTTTTTGTCTTATTGACAGTATCTTTTGCCCTACAGAAGCTTTGCAATTTTATGAGGTCCCATTTGTCAATTTTTGATCTTAGAGCATAGGCCTTGGCTGTTCTGTTTGGGAGTTTTACCCCTCTGCCCATATCTTAGAGGGTTTTCCCCACTTTCTCCTATATAAGTTTCAGTGTCTCTGGTTTTATGTGGAGTTCTTTGATCTACTTAGACTTGAGCTTTACACAAGGAGTTAAGAATGCATCAATTTGCATTCTTCTACATGTTGACCTCCAGTTGTGCCAGCACCATTTGTTGAAAATGCTGTCCTTTTTCCACTAGATGGTTTTAGCTCCCTCATCAAAGATCAAGTGACCATAGGTGTGTGGATTCATTTCTGGGTCTTCGATCCTATTCCATTGATCTACCTGTCTGTTGCTGTACCAGTACCATGCAGTTTTTATTGCGATTTCTCTGTAGTACAGCTTGAGGTCAGGCATGGTGATTCCACCAGAGGTTCTTTTATTGTTGAGAAGAGTTTTTACTAATCTAGGATTTTTGTTATTCCAGATGAACTTGCTAATTGTCTTTTCTAGATCCTTGAAGAATTTAGTTGGAATTTTGATGGGGATTGCACTGAATCTGTAGATTGCTTTTGGCAGGATAGCCATTTTGACTATATTAATCTGGCCAATCCATGAGCATGGGAGATCTTTCCATGTTCTGAGATCTTCTTCAATTTCTCTCTTCAATGACTTGAAATTCTTTTCATACAGAACTTTCACTTCCTTAGCTAAAGTCATACCAAGGTATTTTATTAATAAGGAATTATTTGTGGCTATTGTGAAGGGTGTTGTTTCCCTAATTTCTTTTTCATCCTGTTTATCTTTTGTGTAGAGAAAGGCTATTGATTTGTTTGAGTTAATTTTATATCCAGCTACTGTACTGAGGCTGTTTATCAGGTTTAGGAGTTCTCTGGTGGAATTTTTAGTGTCATATATATATATATATATATATATATATATATATATATATATATATATATACTATCATATCATCTGCAAATAGTGATATTTTGACTTCTTCCTTTCCAATTTGTATCCACTTGATCTCCTTTCGTTGTCGAATTGCTCTGGCTAGGACTTCAAGTACTATATTGAATAGGTAGGGAGAACGTGGGCAGCCTTGTCTAGTCCCTGATTTTGCTTCCAGCTTCTCTCCATTTTTTTGATTTTTGGCTACTGGTTTGAGGTATATTGCTTTTATTATGTTTAGTTATGGGCCTTGAATTCCTGATCTTTCCATGACTTTTATCATTAAGGGGTATTGGATTTTGTCAAATGCTTTCTCAGCATCTAAGGAGATGATCATGTGATTTTTGTCTTTGAGTTTGGTTATATACTGGATTACATTGATGGATTTCTGTATATAAAACCATCCCTCCATCCCTGGGATGAAGCCTACTTGGTCATGATGGATGATCATTTTGATGTGTTCTTAGATTCAGTTTGCAAGGATTTTATTGAGTATTTTTCCATGGATATTCATAAGGGAAATTGTTCTGAAGTTCTCTATCTTTGTTGGAATTTTGTGTGGTTTACATATCAGAGTAATTGTGGCTTCATAGAGTGAATTGGGTAGAGTACCTTCTGTTTCTATTTTGTGGAATAGTTTGAGGGGAGATGGAATTAGGTCTTCTTTGAAGGTCTGATAGAACTCTGCACTAAACCCATCTGGTCCTGGGCTTTTATTGGTTGGGAGATATTGATGACTGCTTTTATTTCTTTAGAGAAAATGGGACTGTTAATATTGTTAATCTTATCCTGATTTAACTTTGGTACCTGTTATCTGTCTAGGAAGTTGTCCATGTCATCCAGGTTTTCCAGTTTTGTTGAGTATAGCCTTTTGTAGTAGGATCTGATGATGTTTTGGATTTCCTCAGGATCTGTTGTTATGTCTCCTTTTTCATTTCTGATTTGTTAAATTAGGATACTGTCCCTCTGCCCTCTAGTTATTCTGGCTAAGGGTTTATCTATCTTGTTGATTTTGTCAAAGAACCAGCTCTTGGTTTCGTTCATTCTTTGAATAATTCTTTTTGTTTCCACTTGGTTGATTTCAGCTCTGAGTTTGATTATTTCCTGCTGTCTACTAGTCTTGGGTGAATTTGCTTTCTTTTGTTCTAGAGCTTCTAGCTGTGCTGTCAGACTGCTAGTGCATGCTCTCTCTAGTTTCTTTTTGGAGGCACACAGTGCTATGAATTTTCCTCTTAGGACTACTTTCATTGTATTTGTTTTTGTTGTGGCTTTATTTTTATTAAACTCTAAATATTCTTTAATTTCTTTCTTTATTTCTTCCTTGACCAAGGTATCATTGAATAGAGTGTTGTTCAGTTTCCTCGTGAATGTTGGCTTTCTATTATTTATGCTGTTATTGAAGATCAGACTTAGTCCATGGTGATCTGATAGGATGTATGAGATAATTTCAATATTTTTGTATCTGTTGAGTCCTGTTTGTGATCAATTATATGCTCAATTTTGGAGGAGGTACCATGAGGTGCTGAGAAGAAGGTATACCTTGCTGTTTAGGATAAAATATTCTGTAGATGTCTGTTAAATCTTTTGCTTCATAAATTCTGTTACTTTCTCTATATCTTTGTTTAGTTTCTGATTCCATGATCTGTTTCCATTGGTGTGAATGTGGTGTTGAAGTCTCCCACCACAATTATAGTATGAGGTGCAGTGTGTGCTATGAGCTTTATTAATTTTTTTTGAATGTGGCTACCCTTGCATTTGGAGCATAGATATTCAGAATTGAGACTTCATCTTGGTAGATTATAACTTTGATGTGTATGAACTGCCCCTCTTTGTCCTTTTTGATAATTTTAGGTTGGAAGTCAATTTTATTAGATATTAGAATGGCTACTGCAGCTTGTTTCTATGGACCATTTGCTTGGATAATTGGAATATTTACTCTCCATACCATATGGTGAAGCAACAATGGGTGGTAGAGAAGCAGTGACTCAAATATCTGGCTTGTGTAAAACCTTCAACAAGAGAAAAATAATTTTAGAGGAAAAAACGGCAAGGGCCTGCTTCTGTAGACTTATAGAAAGCAAATATTTGGGAAGAGAATAATGTATTAAAGTTCCCTATTTTTAATGGTTCTTTTAGGAGTCCTATCTGAGCTAGAAGGGAGAACGAGTGCTGGGCTGCCTGTCTGCCTTGCCACTGGGGTGCCAGAGTCCTGCCAACAAACTTCTCAGGGAAGGCAGACCACAACCTGTGATAGAGATCCCAGTCAGTGAAGATGGATTCTGTTGGTTTTAGTCTCCTGTGTACCCTGACACTGCTGGGGATTGTCAGGAGTTGAGAATGGGTCTATGAGTCCTCAGTTCCCCTATGTGCCAGGCAGGAAGTGGATGGATGAGCCTGGGGCAGGGGATAATCCAGTTTGGTCCCAGTGAGTGCCCAGAGTTCAGGAAGGACTGGCCTTCTCTGGGGATGAAGGAAATAGTCTTTGTTTGTCAAGACTGCTTTATTTGATGGTTGATGTAAATGCACACATCTTATTCATGGTGAAACAGGGATTAAATACTTTTTGTTGGAAGGAATGCACAGAAAAGAAGCTCATTGGCTGTATTTCAATATGTGGAATAGGCTGACTTTCAAACTTACAAGATCTGCTTGTTTTCCCTTAATTGTCCTCCATTAATACACTAAAATTCCTTCTGACTAGGAACTGGCATGTCTAGCCTCTGTCAAAAAATGAGGCTACTCAGAAGCAGGAAGAAACCTCTGGCTTTTAGTCAAGGAAGAAAATGATTTCTCTTCTTTCAGTTCTTTTTATACTAAATTTCTTAGCTATTTTTGCCTCCTGTTATTAGACACTGTTGTTAGAAAGTTCATCAAAATCTGGTGTCAAGGAAAATCTATGCTGTACTCTGTTCTATTTTCACAAGACACTGTAAGAGAATTTTGTGCATTTCCAGTCTCATGGCACATGTCTCTTGGGGCATATTCAATTAAATTCATGAAGAAAATGAAATGCTGGAATTTTAGACAAGTTTGATCGAATTTCACACAATTAACTAAAGTCAACCATTACTTTAACACATAATGACATAAAAAGAAACAAACATGATACTACATACATATTTATCAAAAGAAATACAACATCAATAATAAAAATGAATGAAATTGTAAAACAAAACAAAACAAACAAACAAAAAAAAAAACCCCACAGGAAATAAGAGCAAGAAAATGGGTTTAGAGTGCATGGATAAGAGAGAGAGACAGAGAGAGAGAGACAGAGACAGAGACAGAGAGACAGAGAGAGAGACAGAGACAGACACACACAGAGAGAGACAGAGAGACAGAGAGACAGAGAGACAGAGAGACAGAGACAGAAGCAGATCTGCAGAGCTGGACTGTTATATAGAAATAGCAGAACCAAGGGCTTAAGAGATAGTTTAATGCCTGAAAGTATTTTTCCCATGAAATCCTGAACTCACTTTCCCCAGGACACATATTTAAATAAAGTGAGAAAGTGCTCTTACTCGGTACTTTCACAACCCATCAAGCCCATGGCATATACTATGAAAAAACAATTAGGGACCCTGGATAAAACAAGAAGTGAGAGTATAAGAGACAACTGAAGTTATCCTCTGACCTTCATATGCACACCTGGGCATACGTGTGCTGACTAGATTTTGTCAACTTTAAACAACCTAAAGTCATTACAGTAGATGAAACATCAGTTGATATAATGCCTTCATAATGTTGGCATGTGGACAAGCCCTGTATACCTATTTATTAAATAATAATTAGACCAGGCAACCATGTTTAGAAGGTGATGTTATTTAATGGCAGGAGCTACTGAATGATATAATAAAGCAGCCAGAACAAACTGTGAGGAGTGATCCAGTAAGCCATATTCATTCATGGCCTATGCATCAGTTCTGGCCTCCAGGTACCAGCCTTGAGATTCTGACTAGACTTCCCTGGATGGTGGACTATACCAAGCTCAAGCTGAGGCAAACCTTTTCCATCCAAAGCTGCTTTTATCCAGATGGTTTAGAAGAGGAATAGAAACCCTAAGACATGAAGCACATGTGTGAGAAAATTTCAGTTGTGTGCATGCTCACACACCCACACACATACACCCACACAAACATACACATACATACACACAAATACACAGAGTGAAATCTAAGAAAAAACAAATAGCATATATTGCCAAAATATCGTAAACATATAGAAGTGGTAGATGATATACAGTTCTGCACCTGGAATTGAAGATGTGAGTATTATGAAAAACATAAAGCTGTCTGAAAACACATAAGTAAATGACCAGTCCCTCTTCAAACACTGTGACAGTGTGTATAGCATCATGATATGCACAAGACACAAAGAATTCCCATGATCTCCCAAGTAGGACTTTACCAACAGAACTCTACTGAGGAGGCCATTGGAGTCTACCTCACAGAGCCATCTAGGAACTATGAAGATGGTGACCACTACCTTTGAATAATCTAATCCTGGCATCTATGCCTGCAGTTTAATCTTCTTCTCCATTATATCCTGTATTAATTTGAACTATGTGCCAGACACAGGCTTTCTACCCTTAATTTATTTGGTCAGGTATTTTGTCATAGCGATGAAAAAATTAATGAAAACAAACATGAGTACCTGAATACCAGGAAGTGTCCATCGTGGAAATTACTTTAGGTGTGGCCAGTAAGAGCAAAGTCATTTTCCCAAAGAAACATAGGCATTAAGTTGAAGTAACACTGCAAAAATTTACCCAGTTTGTTTCTAGGCTTCACAATCTTCCTGAATTATTTAGAAGTATAAACACACACACATACACACACACACACACACACACACACACACACACATATATATATATATATATATATATATATATATATATATATATATATATACACTTTGTCACACACACACACACACACACACACACACATATATATATATATATATATATATATATATATATATCACACACACACACACACACATATATATATATATATATATATATATATATATATATATATATATATATATATACGTGTGTGTGTGTGTGTGTGTGTGTTGACTATATGGGGATGATTGTGTTTTTGTCACTTAGTAAATGTTGGGGTCAGAAGACAACATGCAGTGGTTTGTTCTCCTCTTCTACCATGTAGTGCCCAGGGACAGACAGAGCACATTTCATTATACTTGACAGCAAATATCGTGACTCACTGAGCTATCTCACTGATTCAGTGTTCTCAGTAGTTAGGGAAACGCTCATGTGCTGTCTGGTGTTATTTCCCTTTCATGTTCCTGAGAAAATAGCAGAGAAAACTTCTTTCATGTGTTTTTCCTCCTATGAGTGTTGGTGTGTTCGGTCACAGACACATATTATAGATGTCATTCACATATGTGATCAGCACCAAAATGCATTACATAGGTTCTGAAGGTCATATTGGTCCAGAAAAGTGTTTTATCAATAGAGATATCAGGTTTTAGCAAGAATATATGAAGCTTGTTGTGTTCTTTGCATAGGGTACATACCATGACACTCTTAAGTATCTCTCTGCCAAAGAGTGTTCTTGAATACTAGAGAGAGATCCATAAATACAAGTAAAACCTTGAATTGACCAAGGTATAAAGTCACTCCAAAGTATAAAATGCTCAACTTCTCTCACTAGTTATAATTTGGCTGGTAGTGAATTATTTGAAGCTCTCTTTGCCCTTGAAGATGATGAACAGTAGCTTCATATTTCTGGGATGGGGCATCAGTCACAGGGGCAGAAGTCAGCTAATGTCACAAGGTTATACTGTATCTTGAGCAATGTTGGGAGGCATTGAAGTGTTTTAAGCATGACTAGATGGCATAATTCATTGCACACATGCTTCTCAAAACTGTAGGACATTTTGTGAACTATCATATACAAATCTTTATGCCTAAGTTGGCTAATATTGTTTTGAAAATAACATATTTCTCATCATATATTTCAATCACACTCATCTCTCCTCTCTCCTCATACTAATCCTCCACCCTTGCAACCTCCCATCTAACAAGGAGAAAAATAATCTCATTGTGGAAGCTGTAATGTGTCAGAGTTCCACAGCATACTACTTTGTCCACACTTCTTGGCTTACAAAGATGTATTGCAGTGACTCCTTGGTCTGGTATGAGACCTCTGGATTCTGGTATACAATCCTCACTGTGACTCCTTTTGGATATTCAATTGTTGGACTGTGACATCGAGACATTTTGGTTTTGGTTTAGTAGGACCAGTTCTTCATGCAGGCCAACAGTTCATTGATATGATAGATGTTAGAGTAGGCCAACATAAAAGTTCTGGATCTGGGCATGAGGGGTATCTGAGCTGGCCATCCCACCAGCTCTCCACCACCCACATTAGTGGTGCAATGTCTCTTGCCCTGGCACACCTGGTCCATCTAATGCCACAATCAGCAGTAGTTTAAACAGCTCTCCCACTCTAATAATCTCAGGCTGGCTCATCTGCGCCCATGCCATCAGTGAAAGCTATACTCTGCTGCCCAAGTGAAAGGTAAGGCTCATCCCTGAGTGTGGCATCCAGTAAGGGACAGGAACAGTTCTTTTACTCTCATGACTCCAGGGCCCCATCACCCACCTGTCATAGGTGTCAAGGGCACCTTTCCCTCATCTCAACCACCTCACAATAAACAAAAGTTTGGATCAGCTCTCCTGAGCTCACACCCTCCAGACTGGC
Source organism: Mus minutoides (assembly GCA_902729485.2). Classification (NCBI taxonomy): domain Eukaryota; kingdom Metazoa; phylum Chordata; class Mammalia; order Rodentia; family Muridae; genus Mus; species Mus minutoides. The sequence continues at coordinate 22,885 of LR752318.1, read as the reverse complement.
TCACAGGTACCCCCTTCCACATCTAAAGAGAGCACTCCTGTACTGCCCAGGCAAGGTGCAGAGCCCTCTCTCCTGACTCTCGAGGCAGGGCCAGCTGGTCTGCTTTGCGAACCCCAGGGCAAGCTCTCCTTCTTGACAGAGGTGGCAAGAAGTGAGAGGAGGAGCATATTTTCCTTGACTATACTAGTGTCACTGGAGAGTGGACAAGTGGCAGTACCAGGTTTCACACTCTCATGCTCAGAGTAATGGCTTTCCAGTGCCCTACCACCACCATAGTCAGCTCTACTGTGCTGCACTGGTGACATGCAGAGCCTGCTCTCCAAAGTGCTGCAACTTTCTGACTTTCATGACCCCAGGGCCAGGTCTCCTACCTGCTTCAGGTGGCCAAGGAGGAGGCAGGGAAGGATATATCTCTCTGATCCATGGGCTTCTCATGGGAGACAAGTGTCAGGGACAGCTCCCTCATGCTCATACCCTCAAGAGTGGCTCACCAGCAATTTCTACAAGTAGGGCCAGCTCTGGAGGTAAGCAGAACCCTGTTTTTTAAAGTACTGTAGCTGGTTAGGGCCATCTCCTGTGCTCATGTTCACAAGACCAGCTCTCTCACAATGTCCTGGCAAGGGATGGGGCTTATTATATACAACCCTCAGACAGGTCAGGACTTCACAATGGTTCCAGGTATCATCCATGGATATATGTGCCAGGCAGTTCCTTCCTTTCCCGACTCTCCAGTTTTGCCTATCTTTATTACCACATCCTTCAGTTTCTCTTTCTCTTCTATTCCTTTAACATTTATTTCCTAATCTTAGTGGCACCCAGGGTCTTTAACTGTCTGGTATCATGTAAAGAGTGGTCTCAGGAGTACTGTGCCCTATTCTGCATTATTTCACCAGGAATAGATCATATCTGATATGGTCTGCTCACCTAACCCTGTGAGATTCCAGACTGGTGGTCATCTCAGATTACATCCCTCTCCATGCTTCATGGCTTAGAATCACTTGACCGCTTGTGCTCATTCCTGCCAGGAGTCCCAGGTGGGGCAGTATTCAGTTTGATCCAACTGGGTTACATGGTCCTAAAAGAGTTATTGTTGTCCCTGGGAGCTAGACAAATCCTGCATAATGCGACCAGACTGGTGGTTTCTCATGCTAGCTCCCTATATGGGCTCTCAGGCATCAAGCACCAGGCACCAGACTGCTAGTTTTCTCAGACATAGGTTTCTTTCTTCCTTCCTTTCTTTCTTTCTTTCTTTCTTTCTTTCTTTCTTTCTTTCTTTCTTTCTTTCTTTCTTTCTTTCTTTCTTTCTCAGGAATTGTTAAGCTGCTAATCATTCAAATGTTCACAATTCACACTTACTATAGACTAAGCCTCTCTTCTTTCTGTCACCTACTGCCCACATGGCATAAACCTAAAATTATGTGACTCCTGTCACACACACACACACACACACGCACACACAAACACACACACACACACACACACACACACACACACACACACACACATATATGACTACACAAAGACTCTATGCCTGCTATGGATTTTAATCAAGAGGACACAAGTTGGCCTTGTCCATGACTCTGTGCTTTGGTGAAAAGCATACTTATTGGCATACATCTTTAAATTAGTAATCAGTTGTTAAGTGAATATGGATTTAACTTCTGTCTAATATTTGTCTAATATTATATCAGTTAATTTTCTAAACTTGGGATGTATAAATGGAAGAGAGTATCCTTTTTGCTGAAGAATATCTCAATTGGTAATCTGCTTGCTTTTCAAACATGAGGACCTAAATATGATTCTCAGAACATATGAAAGCCAGATCGGTTATGCATACTTATTATCCTTATACTAAGAAGGTATAGACAAGCAGATCCTTAAAGTTCATTGGTACACACATGTACACACACACACACACACACACACACACACACACACGTCCCCAAGATGATGTTTACATGTTTTACTGTTAACAACATATAACAGTGTATGTACAATTTAAATTCATTACCCAAGTGTCAGTTGAAACTTGGTGCCATTTGGCAGCAATGATGAAGTGTTACAAGGCACACATACATTGTTCTTGGAAGTTCTTTATCACAAAGAACATAGAACATAGATCATTCTTTGATAGTATACTATGATAACATAAGGCATAATGCAAATCAAAAGTGATCAGGGACAGAAGTTAAAGTAGATGAAATACTGAGATGGTCTAAGAATGCATGAATTATAACAAGGTAAGAGTACATGATGGCTAGCTTTACCTGTCAACCTGATATTACCTAGAATCACATGCAGAGAGGGTATCACTGAGGGTTGGTGAATTTTGGGTTACCCTGAAGACATGATTGTAGGGATTGGCCTAAATTAATTGGTGTGGGACAATCCAGTCCACTGTGGGTGACATCATTCTCTAAAGATGCATTCCTTGCTTTAGTTAGGTTTCCATTGCTGTGAAAAGAACTCTAAGGAAAGGGTTTATTTAATCTTATAGTTACAGAGCATCATGAAGAAAAGTCAGAGCAGAAACTAAAGGCATGAACCAGAAGGCAGGAACTAAAGGGAGTCAATGGTGGAGTACTACTTAATTGCTTGTTCTTGAGGTTTGATATTCCTCTTTTCTAATGCCACATAGGACAATCTTCTGAGGAGTAGCATTGCCTCCAGTGATCTGGTTCCTTCCATGTAAATCATTAATGAAGAAAATTCCCTATACACTTCCTTACACTCCAAACTGGTTGGGCATTTTCACCATTGAGAGTCCATTTTCAAAATGAGCCTAGCCAGTTGACATAAAACCCAACCACAACAGTTTCTGAAATATTTAACTGGACAAATCAAATAGAGTGTAAGTAACCCAGGCAAGGAGACAAATGAGCATTTGTTTCTTGGTGTCCTTGGTTGGGAATGTTATATGACTAGTTGCTTCAAGTTTCTGCAATTGTGATTGCTCTACAATGAAGAACTCTAACCTTGAATTGTGAGCTAAAATAAGCCCTTTTCATTTAAGGTTCTGTCTTGTCAGGGTATTTTTCTCAGCCATATAAATGAAACTCAAATAGGGTACAAGTCTGTCAATTACAAGAAAACTGATCTATAGTCTCTTGTGGTTATACAAGAAGGAAAGGAAGAAATATGAAAAGTGACTAAAGCATGAGCTACAGACTCTTGTGAAGGGATAATCAGAATCAAGTAGAATTTGTCTTTTTCTTTTTTCAGCCATCTATGAAAATTCTTGTGAGGTATATAGACACAGAGGGCACAGAACTGTGTTCTTCTAAGTTGACACTGATGGCAGCAGGCCACTGGGACCCTTCAGGTGTACTGCAATATTACTGGTAAGATTCATGTTTTCTAAGCGTGCTTAACTTGGGTGACTGGTGGAATGTGATGAGGGGAGTTTTTGGTAAGGTACACCTGGATATACAAAAACTCACAGAACTAGCTTTAAGGTGAAAGAGTGTTATCTTGAAAAATAATAGGAATTATCATAGGAATTTGTATTATTGTCAAGACAAAGAGTAGAAGAATCTTAGTAGTCATGACACTATTCCCTGAAACAGGAAAGATTTAACAGAATTGCAAAGTGTTCTTTATTTGACTTTCCAATATCATCTTCATTATTAAAACTTGACAACATACTGTGTCTCAATAACTTCTTCCATGGGTGTTTGTTCCCAATTCTAAGAAGGGATGAAGTGTCTACACTTTGGTCTTCATTCTTCTTAAGTTTAATGTGTTTTGCAAATTGTATCTTGGGTATTCTAAGTTTCTGAGCTAAAATCCACTTATCAGTAAGTACATATCATGGGAGCTCTTTTGTAATTAGGTTACCACACTCAGGATGATAACCTCTAGATCCATTCATTTGCCTAGGAATTTCATAAATTCCTTGTTTTTAATAGATGAGTAGTACTCCATTATGTAAATGTTCCACATTTTCTGTATCCATTCCTCTGTTGAGGGACATCTGAGTTCTTTCCTGCTTCAGGCTATTATAAATAAGGCTGCTATGAACATAGTGGAGTATGTGTTCTTATTACCAGTTGGAACAGTATTGCTGGATCCTCTAGTAGTACTATGTCCAATTTACTGAGGAACTGCCAGACTGATTTCCAGAGTGGTTGTACAATCTTGGAATCCCATCAACAATGCAGGAGTGTACCTCTTTCTCCACATCCTTGCCAGCATCTGCTGTCTCACATGAATTTTTGATCTTAGCCATTCTGACTGGTATGAGGTGGAATCTCAGTGTTGTTTTGATTTGCATTCCCCTGATGATTAAGGATGTTGAACATTTTTTCAGGTGCTTCTCAGCCATTCAATAATCCTCAGTTGAGAATTCTTTGTTTAGCTCTATGTGCCATTTTAAAATGGGGTTATTTGATTTTCTGGAGTCCATCTCCTTGAGTTCTTTATATATATATATCAGATATTTAGCATAGACTATTCAGAGACTGCCCAACCAGGGGATCCATCCCATAATCAGCCACCAAACACAGACACTATTGCATATGCCAGCAAGATTTTGCTGAAAGTATCCTGATATAGCTGTCTCTTGTGAGGCTATGCCAGTACCTGGCAAAGACAGAAGTTGATGCTCACAGTCAGCTATTGGATGACCACAGGGCCACCACTGAAGGAGCTAGAGAAAGTACCCAATGATCTGAAGGGGTCTGTAACACTATAAGTGGAACAACAATATGAACTTACCAGTACCACCAGAGCTCATGTTTCTAGATGCATATGTAGCAGAAGATGGCCTAGTCAGCCATCATTGGGAAGAGAAACTTTATATGCCCCAGTACAGGGAAACACCAGGAACAAGAAGTGGGAGTGGGTGGATTGGGGAGTTTGGGGAGCAGGGTATAGGGGACTTTAGGGGTAGCCTTTGAAATGTAAATGAAGAAATCACCTAATTAAAAATTGGAAAACTAAACAATGAAAGCAAACAAACAAACAAACAAACAACAACAACAAAAACAACTTGGCACCATAAAGAATGAGAGATGGAAAACAAGACAAATTAGCACAAAAAACATGTCATAAAGTCACTGTGAAGTCTAAATTGACAAAGGGCAATACCATTCATAGATGGTTCTAAGGACTGTATATGTGGATGATCCATACTATCTTGAGCTTTAGTGGTTCATCAGTGTAATGAGAATGAGAAGACTATACACCAAGAAGCTGTGAGGATCACAGATTATTAGTTATGACAGACCAGCTAGTGAAGACCTAGAGATGAACTTTCACCTCAAAAGTTCACTAAGAAATAGTTTATTCTAGAGTGTGACTATGAGCTGAGAACATAGATTAGGTTACCACAAATTTCATGTTCCATTATGCTAGTGGCTTTGTAAAGATCTTGCTGTAGTCATTGTAAGTAAACATTCTTTCCTATATACTACACAAATAAATACCAGCAGAGAAGATTTCAGTAAAGCAAGTATATCTTTGCTCTAAACCTCACATGTTATCTTATAACTTTTTAGACTCTGCTTCATGAAACTTAGGTGTTTCCTTATATATTTCAAGAGAACTCACCAGATAGTCCCACGAAAATTAAGTAATGCACTGAAATTAATAATACACTACTGTTCAAAATGCCAAGATTGCCCAAGAAATCTTGAAATTTTTAATTCATCACCTTTGTACAATATGCAATGCAGGTATAGCTTCTTTTACTGAGAACTGTAGTTTCCTTACAAATCTCTACTGCCACCACAACCCACCCTATCATGGTAATTGAGAGTATATTTTCTATGGGCTATTCTGAGAGTATGTAACTTCTTTATAAATAAATTACAAAGGCTTAGAAGTGGCATCTGAGGCGATGATAGATTGAACAGGAAACGGCAGTTTGATGACAAGTCTGATGAACTGAGATTAATCCCTGGATCCCACATTGTGGAAGGATCAAACCAACCACAACAAAATTCCCACCTGTTCTAGTTCTACTCTATTATTAATTGTCATACATATACTACCCCCCCCCACTTCATCTGTGTTTGTGTGTGATTGTGTGTGTGTGTGTGTGTGTGTGTGTGTGTGTATGAAAGAGAGAGAGAGAGAGAGAGACAGACAGACAGACAGACAGACAGACAGACAGAGACAGAGATAGAGACAGAGAGACAGAGGTACACTTAGTTTCAAGCTCTGGTCTTCAGAGATGAAAGATGTCCTGTGTAATGGAGCAGCAAAATCATGCTTCACACACCTCACTGATTATTGTGCTCTGAGTTTCTCTGTTGTAAGGTAGTATACATATGGAGTTCTTTCTAGTAAGATAGTGTCCAAAGCACAGAATAAACACCATGGATGGTCATGTGCCAATGAACTCAAGAACAAAACCATGAGATACTACAGAAAGAATGCAATAGAAGCAGTGCAAGAAATGATGACAAGGCATATTACTCATTTTCAAACTGAATGCAAAGATCCAGACTCTGATTGTAGAAAGTGCCAATTATTTTAGATTTTATATTACTTCATAGAGTGAAGAGTGGTTATATGTTAGTTGCTTTGTAGTTCCCTTAGACCAGGAATAGAAATTGTCTTTTTTTCTGTCCTTGGTTGTTGTTACATAGTTTTGTTCAATAACCTAGTCAAGGACTGACCTTTTCAATGTGTCTTGATTCATGAAAAACATAATTCATACCTAGGTCATTAATTAAAAAAATACAGCATTCTAGGCTACCTTAGGGAATTCTAATTCAATAAATGAACTTGTTTTAAGCTTTCTAAAGTATTTAATTGCAATTTAGGCCTGACCTATATTTTCTAAATGAGAGGTATTTTGGTTACAAGTGAAGATAAATGAGGAAAATTTCTTCGGTGAGTAAAATCTGTGACAAGCATCCAGAAATGTGGGATGGCTGCCCACTACTAGTAGGTCAAAGGATTTCAGGGAAATTAATTGGAACTTATAAGTGTTATATCTCTATAAATGTCTAAGTAAATAAATTGTAAAAACAAAATCTCCCTCTTATATGGAAGAAAATATATATGAGATATTTATGGCTTAATTTGAACCTGCCTTTTTTTTTCCAATTTTTATTAGATATTTTCTTCATTTACATTTAACATGTTATCCCAAAAGTCCCCTAAACCCTCCCCCATCCTCCACCCTGCTCCCCTACTCACCCACTCCCATATATTGGCCCTGGCATTCCCCTGTACTGGGTATATAAAGTTTGCGTGACCAAGGAATCACCATGCCTGACCTCAAGCTGTACTACAGAACAATTGTAATAAAAACTGCATGGTACTGGTACAGCAACAAACAGGTAGATCAATGGAATAGGATCGAAGACCCAGAAATGAATCCACACACCTATGGTCACCTGACCTTTGACAAGGGAGCTAAAACTATCCAGTGGAAAAAAAGACAGCATTTTCAACAAATGGTGCTGGCACAACTGGCAGCTATCATGTAGAAGACTGGGAATTGATCCATTCTTATCTCCTTGTACTAAGGTCAAGTCTAAGTGGTTGAAGGATCTCCACATAAAACCAGAGACACTGAAACTTATAGAGGAGAAAGTGGGGAAAAGCCTCGAAGATATGGGCACAGGGGAAAAATTCCTGAATAGAACAGCAAAGGCTTATGCTGTCAGATCAAGAATTGACAAATGGGACTTCATTAAGTTGCAAAGCTTCTGTAAGGCAAAAGATACTGTCAACAAGACAAAAGGGCCACCAACAGATTGGGAAAGGATCTTTACCAATCCTAAATCAGATAGGGGACTGATATCCAATATATATATAAAGAACTCAAGAAGGTGGACACCAGAAAGTCCAAGAACCTGCTTTCTTATTTGGTTCCTATCCTAGGTGATTGACCCAGATCACTGAAATGTTAAGCTCTATCCAGGCCATAGATTATATTTTATTGACCAGAAAATTTTCTATGATGGTCCATTACTACTACTCTAATACTGAGTAGATATTGTAGATGATCATAAAAATTAACATAATTATAGACATGAATGAGTCCATATTTTGCCCATCTTAAATATCCCCTATTGCGGAATTTGAGTTACTTGTGATTGTAGGGATAATGGGTACCTTGTCTGCCCTGCCTGGGGCAGGCATGGCCTGGGGAGGCAGGACTAGCCAAGTTTAACTGCACTTACTGTCACAGGGAGGGTGTATGGAAGACTCCTCCACCTGTGGGATGCTGCTCCAGGGGTGGGGAATCACAATCTGAGGCCCTGAGGACAGCCAGAGCTGGCTGGTTTTCAGGCTGCACATCCAGGCACTGCTGGGAGCCTCAAAAGATATGAGAAAAGTGTGTGTGTGTGTGTGTGTGTGTGTGTGTGTGTGTGTGTAATCTGTGGGCTGGACCTTGCATAAAGGTGGGGGGAGCTCCAGGTGGATTCCAAGGGGATATTCCTTGGCTTGGCTTGGTGGTCATGGCTGGGAAGCATAGAGAGAGTCCTTCTACTACAGGAGATTAGAAGGTGGCTCTGTAGGAAAAGGTCTCCTCTATGGTTCCCCATGGCAGATCCTGATGAAAAGAGGCAGTCCATGGTTTTAAGGCATCTATTCCCATGGCAGAAAGTGGATGAGTAAAACTGTATCACATTACTCAAGACAGGCCTGAGGTTAAATACTTTTTGCAGGAAAGATTGTCTGGGAAGGAGAGTTTATTTTCTAAGGCTTTAGGTACCTCATTAAAATGGAGGTGTCGTGAGGGTACATGACTCCAGGTCATGTCCTCCACCTGTGGTGGTGGTGGTGGAGAGGGCTTGTGACATTGACTTTATGTGACTGATAACCACAAATCTATGGAAGGCTGTGGGGGGTGGTAACTAAGTGACAGCCAGGTGCCCAGAAGTGCGGCAATATACCTTCCATTCCTTCAGGGTCACCAATTTCTAGCGTTTGTTCAACCAGGAACCAGGCTGCCTTTCAAAGTCCTACAACTGATGTTATGAAATATATAACAAAGTCATATCGGAATTGTGACTTAAACATCAGAGTTTAGGCTGCCTGCCTTTATAAATGCCAATAAACATAATTTCTCCCTTTCTCCTTTACTCTGCTCAAGTTTATGTATGTATCTCGGACTAAAGCTTTTTTCCTTTAAATTCATAACCATTTTGATCTTGAGAAAGAGCTTAAAATTCAGTATTAACTGGTTATATGTAATTCTTAGAATTTGCAACCTCTCTATGTTAAGGAGTAAAACATGCTCTGGTGGTCCTCATTTACTTCCTGCACATTCTTCCTTACCCAGCCTCCCTCAATGCCTTTTAATTTTCAAAGATGGGAGAGCAATATCTTTAGGAATTGCATTGGAGTTTAAATTCAAATGCTTGGATATTACAGACATGAATCCTTGGACAAGTAATTTAGACATTGTAGACTTGGTTTTCTTATCAGAAAAGGATGATGATAAGATTGAATGTCTTTCAGGATTAATGTGAAAATCTCAGGATATGTCCTGGTGTAGTATCTTACCTCTTTGCTGTGACAAAATAAGTGACAAAGCACCTCAGGCAAGGCAGGGTGTATTTTGGTTCATGGTTTGAAGATCCAGGTCATCCAGGCAGGGAAAAGACGGGGGCAAGAAAACGAAGCACCGGTTCACATTGCATCCATAGTCAGGAAGAAGAGAGAGATGGATACTGGTGTTCCCTTGATTTATCCTTAATAAACACTCTGGGACACTAGCCCATATAAAAGTGCCATCCACATTTAAGAGTTTTTTCAACCCACAGTCATCTCAAACTACAAAGTCCCTCAAAGATGTATCTATAGGTCTTATTTGATTGTACACCCTGGCAGGGATATAGTGGGCATTATCCCTCACACAGGTGAAGTCTCAATTCTTCTAAACCAAGAAGTCTTGAATCAGTGACACGATATTATGTAATGACTGTCGTGATTGGCTATATCCATTCTTAACAAAAGAGATAAAGCAATAAAGGCCTCACCTGTTTTAAATTTCCATGCTATTTTCAAGACTCCAGGAGTCTAGGGAGAAACTTTCTTGGAAAAACTTATCAGAATGAAGCATAATGAGTATGTGTATCTCTGACAACATTCTCTTTAGAACTCAGAGTGCAACCAGTTTGCGCACTTTTAAAACATTTTCTCATAATATTTAGTTTGTATTTTGTGATGTTTTTTAATGTTAACAGACATGTGGCTGTTTATTAAAATATACTAATTTCCCATCTGCACAATTTTATGTTGTTCAGTAAATTTAACATTTATGGACAATGTTGTTTCTGTAGAGTCACTCAAAAAACACATTATCTTCCTATTTCTATAAAGCCAAGTCAATTTCACATATGTAGGGCTATAAACAAGAATTACAGGGGATTTGCAAAAAAAAATGTTTTGGCAAATTTCTAAGTCAAAACTTGTTTTCCATTCTCAAACTGTTCCTAATCCATTTGCAAGATACCTTTATAGTCTCCCAGACTTACATGCTGGTTATTATGATGGTCTAAATCTCTCTGCTTGGCAGCAGCCTCTGTTTTCATTAAAACTCATCAAAACATGCATAATGTAGTAGGCAGAGAATTTCATTTGAGGTTTCTCCAATATTTCAAGCCATAATTTTAACTGTGATTGAAGTGATAAATTATCATTCTAGCTATTGAAAAGCCTGAATCAACAGTATGCTGTTTATTGTTACCCTGTCTTCCTGAAGTTAGAACAATGGCTATGATTTAGTCATTGCCTACACACTTGTCTGTCAGAATAAGGTGAATAAAATTTGCAGATAAAATAAGACATCCATGGGTATTTCTTTTTCCTCACACTGTGAGAGTACTTACTGTGTTGGACAAATGTAGTAAAAACAATGTAAGTAGAATCTTATTTGTGTCATGGTATTTATAATGTATTTTTGTGCTGGCATCTTCCAACTGGCAAGCAATGTACTTACAGCAGACGTAGACACACAAACATGAATATGTATAAATGTTTCTTTGAAGACACAACACATACACATGCACAGAAATTTAAAAGTTCCCTGAAATGACAGGAACCATCAGTCTTAGGTGGGGGTTGTGGTTATTCAAATAGACATGGAAAAGTGCTGTTTGCATGTAGTGTCTAAACCCACACTATCTGGGTACACACTTTGATCCTGCAGGCAGAGCTAGTTATCTCATCTACTGAATATGTACAAAAGCATTATATGATAGCAAAACTATGCCTGAGCTTATTTACTTTTACAGTTTTATTGGATAATTTAAACGTGTTGCTTATCGGGTATTTGGTATATAGGTTTATGTGTTTATATGTGTATAAGTGTACAAGTGTGTGTGTGTGTGTGTGTGTGTGTGTGTGTGTGTGTGTGTGTTTGTGTGTGTGTGTGTTTGTGTGTGTGAATGTGTATATATGTGTCTATGTGTGTATGTGTGTATGTATGAATGAATGTTAGAAATTGATGTTTTCCTTGTCTTTAAAAGTTGCTCTTATTTTGAGACATAGCCTCTTATTGAACCTAAGGCTCACTGATTGTCAAGACTGAATGACTAGCAGCTTCAAGGATCCACTTATCTCATTTTTGATATCGCAGCATTAGGCATGGGTGCTGGGATAGAACTCATGTCTTCATTATTGCACTGCAAGTACTTTACACATGAGGTCATATTCCCAGATTCTCTATTAACAATGTATTTCTTTATTCAAAGCCTTTCTAGTAAACACTAGTGTTAAAGTATTAGCAGGCTTTATTCTATGCCAAGGCTCTGACTCTGCCCTTTCTCTCTCCAATTATATAGATTAAAAGTAACAATATTCCTTTCCAAAAAGAATTGACTTCTTGCCAGAAGATATATTGGCTTACTTCAAGGGTCAGACAACCAAATAGACTGTTGATTATGTGTGCAGACCTCAGGAAGTCTGTGATGCTTAATTTCATAATATGTAAAAAGAAGGTAATTCCACCTTGGGGGAACTTATAATTGTGAAGATTATAAGATAACAGAAAAAGCAATGTTAATCATTGATAGTTCTAAATGAATCCTGTTGGTTTAGGATTTCCAAAACCTATTTTATTAAGGGTTCATAAACACTATATTCTCCTTTCTGGCCCACTACCCACCAGAGATAGAAAAAAGGAAATGTTAATAAGGTAAAACTGGATGTGGACATGTTTAAAAGTAGTTCTTTGGGATGATTCCAATCTTGCCTGTCATATCAGCAGTTCAGGTCATATTCAGCAGCAGTAGCTCTATCCTCATACACAGCATTCATGAACCAGTGATGGCAGATTGATCAAGAAGGAAGTGGGAAGGTCTATCAATTGGCTTGAATGAGTGGAACTGGCAAGAAACTGCCAGAATTTCACAAGAAGGTCTTTAGTATATTTCTCTTTACCAGGTCACAACAAACAATGACCATTGAAGAAGGCAAGGCAAACCAGTGTCACAGTGTCTTAAGGAAGACTAGAAGAGTCACAAGGTGAACCAATGCCACAGCATAATACACTGTTTTGCTATACTTTCCAACAACATCTATTCTCTCTGCTGCAGCAGAACATCCCATGCCCCTTTCCCAGGAAGTTTTCAGGAAAAAAACACCAATGTCTTTATTCAGCAAAACATCCTTTTGTAAGACACCGTTCTGAAAAATATGACATGACATAACTGAGTGTCCACAGAAACTAGACATTTCCACTTCAGAATTTTAGGAATCTTGCTAGGAAATTTAAGTTTATTGTGTCATTTAATTCTCACTGCAAGCTTGCAGGATTGACACTGTTATATATCTTGTATTTGGGGAGAGTAGAGATTGAAAATCTAGTATCTTCCCCAAGGCTCTGAGCTAATGAGTACGGGGAAGAGTGTCTCAGATCCAAGACATCTAGCCTCAGAGGATTGATTAAGAATCACCAATACAGGGGAACGCAGGGGCCAGGGGGTGGGAGCGGGTGGGTAGGGTAGCAGGGCCGGGAGGGGGGAGGATATAGGGAACTTTCTGGATAACACTTGAAATGTAAATGAAGAAAATATCTAATAAAAGTTGAAAAAAAAAAAGAATCACCAGATATTTCTCTATTAATAGTCATCCTCAATAGATATCGACTACATGATCTACTACAGGGTTCAGATCTCTATTTGAGTACTTTTCTAGCTAGCTTCTGAGGTACATCATCTTCAAAATGGTTAATAAAACATGAAAACTCCTTAATTTCAAAATGTAAATTGCTTGTGGGACCATGTGTACCTGGATGAAACTACTGTCAGATGTCTTCTGTTTCTGGCTGCCAAAGCAAAGGGGCTCATCTCCTGCTAGTCTCTCCTGTAAATTTCAGTGACACATGGATCAATTTTCCTGTCTTGCCTTCCTTGCAATTTTTGAAGCTTTGCTGTATACTACTGATATCAATCATCACACTCACATATAGCAGTACTTATGTCAAAGGCTAAGGCAGCTGATAAAATTTTCTCCTTGCTGGTTAGGATATAAGTCTATGTAGTCAACATCTCCACACTCAACACAAAGTACTTTTGTAGAGTCTTTGTAGGGGTTTCAGATTGATGAAATATTTTTACAACCAGTAACTGCAATTTATGGCATTGAAACCTGAAGCACTAAAATATGAATGTTTAGTAGCATAAATTGCACTCCTTACAGCTGGTATGTTTCAAAAAGAGAATTTATTATCTAGATCGTCTTCCTTGTCAAGTCTGTCTAGTTTGTCTCTGTGATTAATGCCTTTAAAGAACAGGGAGACACTTTGAATGCTTGTGTGTGTGTGGTGTGTGTGTGTGGGTGTGTGTATGTGTATGTGTGTGTTCTCTTGAATGTTTTTATGAGCAACAGTGAAATGTACCAATGGTATAATATGGAGTTCATAAGGTAACCTCAAAAAATTCATGCCATAATTCTTTATTTACTGGTTCATTGTTGTGACCTTGGATTCTTCCTTTGGCCAGTAAGGCTCAGTGTTCTACTTGACTCTACTGCCACACCACTTTTAAGATTTTTACATGGACTCTAATAATAATATTCTGTTCAGGGGAAAAATGCTCTACTCTCAGAGCTATATCACCATTACTTATTCTGTTTGATTTTAAAGATCTAATTATTTGCTTAAATTTTAATACAGTTAAATTTCAAAGTTTGATGACAGCTGTTTGTGAAGCAGTAAGATGCACTATACTATGGAATTGAGGAATTTTTTTTTAAAGTACTAGATATTTTCTTTATTTAGATTTGAAATATTGTCCCGCTTCTTGGTATCCCCACCAAAAATCACCTCTCCACTTCCCTCTTCTCCCTGTTCATCAACCTACCCATTCCTGCTTCCTTGCCCTGGTATTCACATACAAGGAAGGATAGAGCCTTCACTGGACCAAGGACTCTCCTCCCACTGATGACTAACAAGGCCATCCTCTGCTACATATGCAGCTGGAGCCCTGAGTCCCTCCATATATACTCTACAGTTGGTATTTTTGTCCCTGGAAGCTCTGTGGGTACTGGTTGGTTCATATTTCTGTTCCTCCTATGGGGCTATAAAACCATTCAGATCCTTGAATCCTTTCTATAATTCCTCCATTGGGGACCCTGTGCTCAGTCCAATGATTGGCTGCGAGCATCTCCCTCTCTATTTGTCAGACTCTGGTAGAACCACTATGGAAACAGCTTTATCAGGCTTCTGTCAGCAAGCACGTGTTGGCAGCCACAATAGTGTCAGTGTTGGATGAATGCATATGGGATGAATCCCCAGGTGTGCAGGTCTCTGGAAGGCCTTTCCTTCAGTGTCTGCTCCAAAATTTATCTCTGTAACTCCTTCCATGGGTGTTTTGTTCCCCTTCTAAGAAGGACCAAAGTATCCACACTTTGGTCTTCCTTCTTCTTGAGCTTCATGTGAATTGTATCTTGTGTATTCTGAGCTTCTATGCTAATATTCACTTATCATGAGTGCACACCATGTAAGTTCATTTGTGATTGGGTTACCTCACTCAGCATGACATTTTCCAATTCCACCAAATGGCCGAAGAATTTCATGAATTCATTGTTTTTATTCACTGAGAGGTACTCCAATTTGTAAATGTACCACCTTTTCTGTATTTATCCCTTAGTTGAAGGACATCTGGGTTCTTTCCAGCTTCTAGCTCTTATGAATAAGTTGACAATGAACAGAGTAGAGCATATACCCTTATTACACATTGGAGCATATTTTGTGTATATGTGCAGGAGTAGTATTGCGGGGTCCTCAGGTAGTACTATGTCCAATTTTCTGAGGAACTACAACACTGAATTCCAGAGTGGTTGTACCAGCTTACAACCCCACCAGCAATGGAGGAGTGTTCCTCTTTCTCCACATCCTTGCCAGCATCTGATATCACCTGAGTTTTTGATCTTAGCCATTCTGACTGGTGTGAGGTGGAATCTCAGGGTTGTTTTGATTTCCATTTCCTTGACGACTAAGCATGTTGAACATTTCTTTAGGTACTTCTCAGCCATTCAGTATTCCTCAGTTAAAAATTCTTTGTTTAGCTTTGTACCCAATTTTTAATAGATTTATTTGGCTCTCTGGAGTCTAACTTCTTGAATTCTTTATATTGGATATTAGCTCTCTAATGAATATAGGAGTTATAAGGATAGTTTCCCAATCAGTTGTTTGGCATTTTGTCCTATTGACAGCGTCTTTTGCATTATAAAAGCTTTGCAATTTTATGAGGTCCCATTTGTGGATCCTTGATCTTAGAGCATAAGCCACTGGTGCTCTGTACAGAAGCATATTCCCTGTGCTCATGTGATCAAGACTTCCTCCTTTCTCCTCTGTAAGTTCCCATGTATCTGGTTTTATGTAGAGGTCCTTGATCTACTTGAACTTGATCTTTGTACAGAGAGATAAGAATGGATCAATTTGCATTCTTCTACATGCTAACCAGCAGATGACCTAGCACGATTTGGTGAAAATGATGCTTTTTTTTTTTTTTTAAATCAATAGATGGTTTTTAGCTCCATTGTTAAAGATCAAGTGACCATAAGTGTATGGGTTCATTTCTGGGTCTTCAATTTAATTCCATTGACCTTCCTGCCTGTGACTGTACCAATGTCATGCAGTTTTTTGTTTGTTTGTTTGCTTTTTATCACAATTGCCTTGTAGTACAGCTTGAGTTAAGTGATGCTGATTACATAAGAAATTCTTTTATTTTTGAGAAAAGTTTTCACAATCCCCATTTTTTTGTTATTACAGATGAATTTGCAAATTGCTTTTTCAAACTCTACAATGAATTTAGTTGGAATTTGGATGAAGATTGCATTGACTCTGTAGATTGCTTATTTACTATATTATTTATTTATTATACTTACTATATTTATTTACTATATTAATCCTGCCAATCCAAGAACATGGGAGATCCTGCCAACTTCTGAGATCTTCTTGTATTTCTTTCTTCAGAGACTTGAAGTTCTTGTCATACATATCTTTCACTTGCTTAGTTATAGTCACACCAAGGTATTTTATATTATTTGTGACTATTGTGAAGGGTGTTGTTTCCCTAAATTCTTTTTCAGCCTTTTTATCCTTTCAGTAGGGGAGACTACTGATTTGTTTGAGTTGATTTTATATCCAGCTACTTTGCTTAAGTTATTTATCAGGTTTAGGAGTTCTCTCTCCTGTCTCTTGTATTCTATGGCTCCTGGTCTCTTTCCTAAGTTTTCTAACTCCAAAGTTGTCTCCCTATGTAATTTCTTTATTGTTTCTACTTTTAGATCCTGCATGGTTTGTTCAAATCCTTCACCTGTTTGGTTGTGTTTTCCTGTAATTCTTTAAGAGATTTTTGTTTGTTTGTTTGTTTCCTCTTAAGGTCTTCTACCTGTTTATCTGTGCTCTCCTGTGTTACTTTAAGAGAGTTATTTATGTCCTTCTTAAAAATACATTCTCAGCATCATGAGATATTATTTTTATGAAGGATATAAATAACTCCACATCTTGCTTTTCTGATGTGTGGGGGTTCCCAGGACTTGCTGTGATGGGAGTGGTAAGTTGGGATAATGCCAAGTAGTTTAGGTTTTTCATGGTAAGATTCTTATGTTCGCCTTTCACCATCTGTTTATCTCCGCTGCTACAGGTTCTTGGAGTCTCTGGCTGGATCTTGTCCCTCATGTGGGTCTGTTAGCCTGTGTCACCCACCACTCCTGGGAAACCAGCTCTCTCCTGGCAAAACTTGTGTACAGAGTGCTCTGGAATAGCCTGAGCTCTGGGTGCAGATGTCAACTAGATGGATCCTGTCCTGTGTGCTACACTGTTCCTGTTTCCTGAGCACTCAAGGCTGGCTCTGCTTGCAAAGAAAGTGGGTATCTTGCCACTGAGCCAGGGAGTAAAATCACTCCTGGGAGAACAGTTCTCTCCTTGCAGGACCAATGTACAGCAGTCTTTGGAACAACATCAGCACCCAGGTGCAGCTCCACCAAGGAATTTAGGATTTTATTCTTAGCTTAGCACATTATACATTATCACATTTTCTGTCTTGATTATTTTTATAGACATTTCTGGATTTTCCATATTCCTATAGTAAGAGGGCAAGTCAATTACATCTTTTGTGTTGGCTTAATTTGTGAAATATATTTAATAAGATGCATCTATCTGGAGAAATGTGCATAGATATTAAACACAGTATCTGACCTACAGGATTTTGAAATTACAACCCCAATAACATGGTGGGCATTAGTAGAAATGTGCTTTATGGACTAGTGATAAGTAATCTGCTTCTTTGTGGTGATGCTGGTCAACAGTAGCAGCTCTGGTTCCTATTAGACACATGGTCAATAGGATGAACAGTGTATTATTCAACACAATTAAGATGAATAACACACTGTCTACTGTATTATGTTGCTGGTGAGTGCATGGCAGATTAGGAATGTGAAATGTGTTTTATTCCTTAATATATTTTCAAGAGTACAGGGCTTCTTTAGGCCTCAGATTTAGGCACAACTGCACTTAGAGACTAACTCTTTTCTGAAATCACTTTGTGCATATGGAATGGCAGGATAAAAGTGTGTTTTCCTGGGTTGGTTGAAGACTGAGGTCTGAAGATGGCATAGTAAGTAAATTATTTGATTTGCAAGATTTAAGTCCTACATTTGATCTCCAGAACCCATATTAAAAAAAAAAAAAAACATGTCATTGATACATACATATAATAGCTGGAGAAACAGAGGTCAGGATATAATTCCCGTAGCTTGTTGGCCAGATAATCTAGATTAATTGGTAATATTCAGTTCAATGGAAGACCCTGTCTTAAGAATAAAGAAAGATACTGGCATCTGAGGGACAACATTTGAGATTGACATTTGTCCTTAACATACATGACAAGCACTTGTACCTGCACACATTTGAAAACACAAACACACACACACACACACACACACACACACAGAGAGAGAGAGAGAGAGAGAGAGAGACTGAAAATGATACTTAATTTTAGATTCTATTAAATTTAAATCACAGATGAGTACTCCTTTAGACAATGTAGCTCTAAAATTAAGAGCACATATATTTGAGTTATGCATCATGAAATTCCACCTTATTAAAATCCATACACTGATGTACTGGATTTGGTAGTTTCAACAAGATACCTCCCAAAGGATCATATATTTGGATACTTGGTCTTCAATTTGTTGAATTGTTCCGGAAAGATTATGACATGGGGCCTTGTTAGAGATGTATCATTGGGTTAGACTTTGAGGTGGGAAAATACACACAATTTCTAGGTAGAGCTCTCTCTCTCTCTCTCTCTCTCTCTCTCTCTCTCTCTCTCTCTCTCTGCTCTCAGCCATAAGGCTTGTTGGTCAGATTAAAACTCTCAGCTACACAGTTAACCACTATAATATATAAGTTAACTTGGTCTTGGCATCTCAGCACAGAAGTGTAAAATGACTAAAACACTGGTATACATACCATCTAAAATTAGACTTGTTATTTTCTGTATAAGTAGGTCATCAGTAAGAATGAGAAATGGGCAGGCTGCTGCTAATACTCAATATCTATGTATCTCAAATCATGGCATGCAGGCTAGTTGCTTTTCCTATTGTTTTAATAAAACACTGTGGTAAAAGCATCTTCAGGAAGAAAGGATATCTTTGTCCATCTTGGCATGGAAAACTTAGAGCAGGAACACAATAGACTTATAGTCAGGAAGCAAAGAGCGATTGATAATACTATGCAACTTACTTCCTCCTATGTATTCAATCCGAGACTGCAGGCAACAGAACAGTGCTTCCTATATTTAGTGACCTCTGGCTCAGCCTTTGGGGAAGTTTCAAATGAAGGAGAAAGGGCATAAATAGGGAGGGAAGTGCCAACTCACAGCTGCTCTGGTGCTGCTGCTTAACAAGGAGAGTGCAGGGAACTTTCTGGTGGTGAAAACATCAGGAGAATGTTCTCTCCCAAGGAAGTGTTGTGACAGATGCACTCATATATGGATTACTTCTCTCTCACATACCTTTATTTCTTCTGGATAGGATCTCATATATAGTTTTGGGATGAATTGGGTCTGATAGCCAGTGATTACTATTGGTTTGGCCTGAGAGGACGCACCTACATGAAGAGGGGCTTGTGGATATTGCCCCTAAATGACTGTTGGCTACAACTCTCCCTATGAGGGACTATCACTAAACAGGAGCCTGGAGTCAGATGCAAGCAAAACTCCTGCTGTTTCTTCTGTGTCTCCTGGGCTTCAAGCTCTACCTTGGCCCTCTTAGGCTTCCCACATACCATGGTATTTCTGTATCCCAGAACATTAATAGCTGAGAGGATTCATCACTAAATATATGAGTAAGGTCATGCTAACAATGTCCCACCACAGTTCATTAGTCTGGCAGGCTCCTGGTTGGCATCATCAGGACCTGGTTCATGTGGTCAAAAGCCAAGCACATTATTTATCTTTTCATCAGATGGTGGTTCAGTTTGTTCTCCAGGCTATAGGTAGTGCTGTCATACTTTGTCTAATAATCATTAAGCATATCAGGACACATCTACATGACCTTTCTGTTTTATGATTTGAAGGACAGTGTGCGCTCTGGGAGTTTCATTATGGCATACAGGTTTTCATTTTTCTTTTCTTTTCTTTTCTTTTCTTTTCTTTCTTTCTTTCTTTCTTTCTTTCTTTCTTTCTTTCTTTCTTTCTTTTGTTTTTTCTTTCTGTTTTTTCTTTCATTCTTTCTTCATTAGATGTTTTCCTCATTTACATTTCAAATGTTATCCCTTTTCCTAGTTTCCTCTCCAAAAGTCACCTATACACGCCACACGCCCGCCGCCCTGTTTCCCAATCCACCCATTCCTGCTTCCCTGGCCCTGGCCTTCCTCTGTACTGGGGCAAATACACTTCACAAGACTAAGGGACTCTCCTCCCATTGATGGCCAACTAGGCCATCCTCTGCTACATACACAACTAGAGACAAACTCTGGAAGGTACTGGTTTGTTCATATTGTTGAACCCTATAGGGGTGCAGACTCCTTTAGCTCTTTGGGTACTTTTTCTAGCTCTTTCATTTGGAGCCCTGTGTCCCATCCAATATACACAACTGTGTGCATCCACTTCTGTATTTGTCAGGCACTGGCATCTTCTGAAAAGAGACAGCTATATCAGGGCCATGTCATCAAATTCTTGCTGGCATATTCAATAGTGTTTGGGATTGGTGGTTGCTTATGTGATGGATCCCCGGGTGAGACAGTTTCTGGATGGTCCTTCCTTCCATCTCAGCTCCAAACTTTGTCTCTGTAACTCTTTCCATGGCTACTTTGTTCTTCATTCTAAGAAGGGATGAAGTATCCATACTTTGGTCTTCCTTCTACTTGAGTTTCATGTGTTTTGCAAATTGTATCTTGGGTATTCTAAGTTTCTGGGCTAATATCCAATTATCAGTGAGTGCTTATCATGTGGGTTCTTTTTTGATTGGGTTACCTCACTCAGGGTGATATGAGGTTCAGACTCACTGAGAAATTCAGTCACAAAGGAACTTCATGGTGACTAATTAAAAAAAAAACTAATATTTACTCTGGAATTTACATGTGCATGTGTGTGTATGTGTGTGTGTGTGTGTGTGTGTGTGTGTGTGTGTGTGTGTGTGTATGCTAGTATATATATACGTACACACACATGTTCATTTCTATACAAAAATGGACACAAGTTTAAGTCTATATATGTAAGCCATATACACAAGTACACCTACATATACATGTGCACACACAGGGACAAGTGGACAAGTACATATACAGAAACCGTCTGCACACACAAAGAGTAAGAATAAATGTCAAAGTGTGTGGCAATCAGAGGACAATTTTAATAGTCATATCATGGAGCTTCTGATAATAGAATTCAGTGTGTCAGGCATGAATGCAAATTCTTTTACACTGCAACATCTCTTTGGCATGCTTTTTTTTGGAATTAAAGAAAGTGAGCTATTAGAGGATTATTTCCTCCAGTTTTTTTTATTATATATTTTCTTCATTTACATTTCAAATGTTATCTTAAAGTCTCTTATACCCTCCCCCTCCCTGCTCCTCTACTCATGCACTCCCACTTCTTTGCCCTAGCATTCCTCTGTACAGAGGCATATAAAGTTTGCAAGACCAAGGGGCTTTTCTTCCCAATTATGGTCAACTATGCCATTTTCTGCTACATATGAACCTAGAGACATGAGCTCTGGGGGTAGTGGTTAGTTCATACTGTTGTTCCTCCTATAGGGTTGTAGATGCCTTCATAACATTGGGTACTTTCTCTAGCTCCTCCATTGGAGGATCTGTATTCCATCCAAGAGATAACAGTGAGCATACACTCTGTATTTACTAGGCTATGGCATAGCGTCACAAGAGAGAGCTATATCAGGCACCTTTCAGTAAAATCTTGCTGGCATATGCAATAGTGTCTGTGTTTGTTGGCTGATTACAGGATCAATCCCCAGGTGAGGCAGTCTCTGGATGATCCATCCCTTTGTCTCAGCTCCAAACTTTGTCTCTGTAACTCCTTCCATGGGTATTTTGTTCCCTATTATAAGTATGAATGAAGTATCAACACTTTGGTCTTCCTTCTCCTTGATTTTCTTATGTTTTGCAGATTGTATCTTGGATATTCTAAGTTTCTGAGCTAATGTCCACTTATCAGTGAGTGCATATCAAATAATTTCTTTTGTGATTGGGTTACGTCACTCAGAATTATATCCTCCACATCCATCCATTTGCCTAAGAATTTCATAAATTCATTGTTTTTTTAATATCTGAGTTGTACTCCATTGTGTAAATGTAGCACATTTTCTGAACCCATTCCTCTGTTGAGAGACATCTGGGTTCTTTCCAGCTTCTGGCTATTATAAATAAGGCTGCTATGAACATAGTAGAGCATGTGTCCTTATTACCAGTTGGAACAACTTCTGGGTATGTGGCCAGGAGAGTTATTGCTGGATCTTCCTATAGATCTAGGTCCAGTTTTCTGAGGAAGCACCAGACTGATTTCTAGAGTGGTTGTACAAGCTTCCAATCCCACCAGCAATGGAGGAGTGTTCTTCTTTCTTCACATCCTTGCCAGCATCTGCTATTACCTGAATTTTTTTTATCTTAGCCATTCTGATTGGTGTGAGATGATTTTGAGTTGCATATCTCTGATGATTAAGGATGTTGAACATATTTTTTTCAGATGCTTCTCAGTTCTTCAGTATTCCTCACTTGAGAATTCTTTGTTTAGATCTGTACCATATTTTTATTTATTTTTTTTTTCAACTTTTATTAGATATTTTCTTCATTTACATTTCAAGTGTTATCCAGAAAGTTCCCTATATCCTCCCCCCTCCCGGCCCTGCTACCCTACCCACCCGCTCCCACCCCCTGGCCCCGGCGTTCCCCTGTATTGGGGCATAAAAAGTCTGCATAACCAAGGGGCCTCTCTTCCCACTGATG
>LR752317.1:25495-93938 GCA_902729485.2 Mus minutoides | reverse complement strand
TATCACCTATTCCCAAAGTCCCTTGCTGATGAAATGCCTGACATATATATTGGGTGTCACGGATTTAGCAAAAATTGAATTATAAATTGCCCTGCCAGTTTTTGCCTCTGGAAATAATGAAAAAGTGGGGTAAAGAAATGTTCTCTTGAAGGATTTACTTCTAAAATGACTATGAAGAAAGAAACAACCAAAGTGGATTGCCAAGATATTATCTCTCTGAGCAGAGGTTATTTGGGCATCTAAGAAAAATATGACAATAGAATTAAGATAATGTGAAAGCTCTACTTCCAGGGGAAAAACTTCGGTGGCAAAAACTGTCACTTTAAAAGCGTTAAGAACTGAATGTATGAAGAGCTCAGAGTCTACTTGCACAAAGCCAAAAGCAATGCTGTACACAGTTCTTAGAAATTATAAATATTTTAGTCTCGTGACTTAAGTGCTCCTCTTTTGGAGTTCATTACGTCCCTTCTCACTGGTAGTCAGTGAAAGCTGGCTTGTTCTTCAGCATCATTCAATTTATTTGAACTTGTTACTATGTTTATAAATAATGTCATAGAAACATTTTATTAAACATGCATGCATAAAACTTGAAAATAAAAAGGTTTATGAAATTACTGAATTTTATGCCTAGTCCCAACTTGTTGATGTGTGTCTTCCTAATATCTTATATCTTAAACAAAATTATATGAATATTTCACATATTTATATTTTCTTCTCTAGCTTCATAATGACCTAGTCTATTAGATAGTACAAGAAAGCATACTGTGAATGCCCTATGAAAATATGCTTGCTGAATTTGAACTTGGGGCTTTTCTAACTCTCAACTATTTGAAATAACAACAAAAGAATGATTTGTAATTATTCTTTGTATCTTTTCTGAATATGGGCTGAGAAGTAAAATTATCAAACCAAACTCCAAAACCTTGAAGCTACTTATGGAAATT
This sequence comes from Mus minutoides, assembly GCA_902729485.2. Taxonomy (NCBI): domain Eukaryota; kingdom Metazoa; phylum Chordata; class Mammalia; order Rodentia; family Muridae; genus Mus; species Mus minutoides. The sequence continues at coordinate 92,994 of LR752317.1, read as the reverse complement.
TCCAAATGCATCATCAGCATTCCAGAACCTTCAGTCCACTGGATGACGCGTGTCTACAAAAGGCGAACTTCAATTTTTTTTTGTCTTTTGGCCTCTGAGCAGCTAACATGGTTTATTTCCTTTTATCAGAAATAATTTGTTAACAATTACGAGTTTCCTTTACATACAGGTCTATTGGCTTTGAGCCAAGAATTACCTATAAGTGATCTTCACATTTATCAAGAAACACAGTTTATTTAGACTGATTTTAGTTGAGTGGATACTATATTTTTCTCTTACTAATATCTTATAACGAAAACTATGATTGGTTATAAAGATGCCGAACCACCATTTGAGGTATGCTTTTATTTGTAATAGCTGTATAGCTTGATTTCGGAAACCTGGAGCCATTTCAGGTTTTGGTTCAGTCACATTCATGTAGAAAGGAAGGTCTCACAGATTGCCTGATTATTTCCACAAAGTATTAGCATTTGTTTGTTTGTCTGTTTTGTTTTCTTATTTTTGCTTTTGTTCTTATTAATGTTTTTCCTCTCACATTAATATCACCAATGTATTTGCCTAGGTAGATGAATTTATTTTAGAAACTTACAGAAGATCCATCATATCTGAAGTTCCTAATAGTCTATTTGCATTCATTTCTTAGCAGGGATGGACCATAAAGGTCTTAGCATTTCAAAGAATTTCTCATAATCATGTAAATATACCTTCTTTACCTCCCCTCTCAGAAGGAAAAGCCTTATCAAGTAGCATTCACTTGAGACCCAATGCAGATGAGAGAGCTATGGAGCCAGGAATGTAACTGTAACCACTTCAAATAAAAAGAGAAACAAGCTATATCTGTATCTTCTACTCAAATACATGTAACATTCACATTCTGTGTTTAACATTCCAATGCACACTTTCTGAGAATCTTCAGACAAATTGTTTCCCATTTGTCTGAAAGGCAGTTTTTCGCTCATAAACATGGCATTTAGAAAACAATCTACAAAGCTATTTAACATTTTAAAAGAGCTTTAGGAACACTATTCAGAACAGCTGTTAGTATTCTTGAAGAACTACGAAAAAAAGTCTGATTGGAGATTGGCTCTGACTTGACTGAGTCCCAGAGTCCCACGTGTGGAAGGCTGTTTTTAGGTGTGGGGATGCTGAGAGCCAATGGGTCTTTAAGAGGTGGAGCCCAGCGCTGGCTAAGTGAAAGGCAGCATCACACTGATATTAATAGGGTTCATGTGAGTACTAGTAAGTCTTATGAGAGCAGCCTGTTACAAAAGGAGCAGGCCTGGTCTCCAGTGTCTTTTCTCACCATGCCCTCTTCCAGGAATGGTCTTGCCACTATATTGCCATCCATAATGAGTTCCTATTCAAAGGTCTAACAAGTGGGAACATTCGATCTTAGACTTTTAATCCTTCAANTATTAATAGGGTTCATGTGAGTACTAGTAAGTCTTATGAGAGCAGCCTGTTACAAAAGGAGCAGGCCTGGTCTCCAGTGTCTTTTCTCACCATGCCCTCTTCCAGGAATGGTCTTGCCACTATATTGCCATCCATAATGAGTTCCTATTCAAAGGTCTAACAAGTGGGAACATTCGATCTTAGACTTTTAATCCTTCAAGAAGTGTTGGCTATATACCCTACCCCACGTTGGAGAGCACTTAGACTCAGACATTTTGTTGTGGCTAGAGAAAGAAACTAATACAGATATTCAATGAAAGATTGCCACTACACCTAATTTCATTACCTCAATTTCTATTGCAATATCATGTCTACTTGTATTTAAATATAAAATTCTTAATTTATCTGAAATGGTATTCATGTCACTATTACAAAAAAATGTTCAAATTTATTGAATTTCCTCCAGTTTGATAATAGTTCATGCTAAGGTCTCATCAAACTTTTTGGAATAAACAAGAGACTTATTATTGTCTTGGTTTTATAAATGCAGAAACTAAATTGTAGGATAAGAAACAAATATTAGAACCCACATTTTTAATTTTTTATTTTAGCCTGCTTCTGTCTTCTTTTGTGTATGTTATCAAGGATAGCTGTCACTCTGGAGATTATAGATTTCAAATGAAGCCAAACAAGTTCTCCCCTTCCTGATCCTTGGTATCCCACAGTTACATCTTTGACTGTCTCACCCATCAAATAAATGTCACAAGAGTTCTAGGGAAGAGACACACTCTTCTCTAGGAAAGCAACATAAGGAAATGAATGTGCACACAAAAGCTCTTCTGGGAAGTGTTTGTCACTAATGCTGAGGTTTACAAAGGAGGTGTTCCTAATAAGCCTTTTCATGACGAAGTAGGTGTTCCCTAAAGCTTATGATCTGTCTTTACACCTATATGTTAATTTGGCACTGTGAGCATGGTCACAGTGTCTATATCTACATTGGGAATTGCTTTGTAAAGAACTGAATCCAGATTTCAACTTTTTGAAATAATTGCTTTGATTGTTTCCTGGCAAATGAAGAATTAACATTCTTAGTTACATTTTTCAAAACGAAAATTCTATTTTTAGAGGGAGAATAAAAAGAGCTTTATAATATATAGAAACCCAATTCTATTTTCAATGTTACTGTGGCCCCCTTGATCTCCTGCTGGGTGATATTTCACTCCGGAGAATTAAGAATCAAGTATTTAAAGAAACGTCTCAAGACAGAACAAACCATAAATCTGCTAACTCGTTTCTTCTGGGTTTATGTGTGGCAGGACAGACAAGAAACTCAGATGTACATAATTAAAGTAGCCAATATATCCTTGCTAATAGCAGGCTTGCTGCCACTGGAATTACTGTTCTAAATAAATGCTATTTTAAAATATCTTCTGGGCTTCGTTTTTATTTTGGCTGACTTCCTGACTTTCCAAAATAGTGATAGAAGTCAAGATCCCAAAGGGAAAATAGAGCCAAAAAAGAAGGAGGATTCATGTCACATAGACATAACACAGATCAGCTAAGCCTACCTTCACCTAATGAACACTAGATAGTGGAGACCAAAAATAGAACTACAGCATGTTCTATAAGGATCCCAACCATCTCCAAACAGACAAGCAGTGTGTATGCTCATAATTTAGTTCTTCCATCAAAACTTTAAATCTGTAATCAAAAATAGAAGAAATACATAATGCATAAATTATTAGAAGAAAAAATAATGTGTTCTGGATTTTGATAAGTCTAACTTTGCACTAACTTGAGATTGTGAGCTATGCTACATAGACGTGTAGTTTCCTTCTCATTCAGCGGCCTGAATCTACTAGGAAAAAGGGCTTTGAATTGGATTTCTTCAGATTTTCATACCAGTACTATCTAGTCAACAGATCCAAAGCACAATGAAATTCACAGAGTAAAAGGGACAATTCATCTGCAATAGCCACAGGTTTGTTTAATTTGTTATTTCTGATTCTAAATTATCATAACCTAATGGTCCAATGCTAGTTTCAGGGACAGGGGGAGGCTTTCTTTGTCTACTTATAAAGCCAGTATTTTTGTCTCTAGATTTTAGAATTAGTCCAAATATTGTTATTTGGCTCATTTCGCCTGACTCTAGGTAGACATTATTTTTACATAAAGAAGGTGTAAAAGTCATTCTGATTGCCTTATCCCTAAAGAGTTAGGAACCTGCATGAAAATCTTGTGGGTATAAATTCAAATACCAGAATACAACTCACAGACCACATAAAGCTCAAGAAGAAGGAAGACCAAAGTGTGGATGTTTCAGTCATTCTTAGAAGGAGAACAAAATAGTCACAGGAGCAAATATGGAGCTAAAGTGTTGAACAGAGACTGAAGGAAAGGCCACCCAGAGACTGTCCCACCTGGGGATTAATTCCATATGCAGTTATCAAACCCAGACACTATTGTGGATGCCAAGAAGTGCTTGCTGAAAGGAGATTGATATGGCTGTCTCCTGAGAGGCCCTGTCAGAGGCTTACAAATACAGAGGCTTACAAATACAGAGGCTTACAAATATAGAGGCTGATGTTCACAGGCAACCATTGGACTGAGCGTGGGATCCCCATTGGAGGAGTTAGAGAAAGGCTGAAGGAATTGAAGGGGTTTGCAACCCCATAGGAAGAACAACAATATCAACCAACCAGATGCCCCAGAACTTCCAGGGATTAAGCCATCAACAAAGGAGTACACATGGCTCCAGCTGTATATGTAGCAGAGGATGGCTTTGTCATGCATCAATGGGAGGAGAGGTCCTTGGTCCTATGAAGGCTTGATAATTGCCCCAGTGTAGGGGAATGGAGGGCAGGGAGGTGGGAGTGGGTGGGTAGGTGGAGGATCGCCCTCATAGAAGCAGGAGGAGGGAGGATGGGATAGGGGAGGTAAACTGGGAAAGGGAATAACATTTGAAATGTAAATTTTAAAAATATCCAATAAAAAATAAAAATAAATTCACATAAAACAAATATACTGATGTTTTGTAAAGTTAAGTGTTGAAATATAAATAAATCTCTCTAGTTGGCTGTTATGTGTGTAAGAAGAGGGTCTGTCTGAAAGTATGAGTTCTGACTCAGATTTAAGATTTTAACATTGACTTGGCCGCCTTGTCTTTATTCTTAGTCTATATTCGCATAGCTTTAACTGTTAGAGCTTGATCTTGGTTTATGTGTTTGCCCTGTGCATGACCCAAGTCTGTCTTGGCCTTAGTAGATTCACAATTTGCTATGCCTCCTCCTATAAGCTCTTAAACATAGCCCTGAAGTTGAGCCTAGGAAGGTTTTGTTTTGTTTGTTTCTTTGATTGTTTGTTTTAGAACCAGGGTATATGAAAAAACCCCAACTAGCCAAAAATTCAATAGAAATCCATCTGCCTTTGCTTCTGCCTCTTGAGAACTGGAATTAAGATGAGTACCACCATACCTAATATGAGAGAAGTATTTTAAGTAATGGCCCATTCATCCTATAATTCTGCCAGTTTGGGATTCCCAACAGTGCTAAACTTGGTTATTATCTCCACCTCTCTGGCCTTATAAAGCATCCCTGTGTTCAAGATGTTTTATTCTAAGATCTAGTTCAGACGCCGCTTATCTCTACATTTGACTTCATCACTTGGTCTCTTACAGATATCCTAAACCTAACATGTTTTAAATTAATCTATTTATCATCCACTGTCATATTTATTCCTTTTGGTCCTTTCCTCTACATATGACACTGAAATCCACTTAGTTACTCACAGGCTGGAAGCCATTACGGAGATCTGTGAATCATACCTCTGCAATATACTGCACCCATCCACTGTCATCTTTCATATTTCATCACCACTCTCTTTGGAAATGAGCCAACAATGCCTTGCCTAAAACATTGTGATAGCCTCATATTTTTTTTTTCCTAAAAGCCAAGTGATCTTCACTTGCAACCTGGATCACTTTTTTTGCTCAAAATGGTCAATTTCTAAGTGTTTAGAATAAAGTCCAGTTCTCCAATCTTCTATGAATCTCTCTCTCTCTCTCTCTCTCTCTCTCTCTCTCTCTCTCTCTCTCTCTCTCTCTCTCTCTCTCTCTCTCTCTCTCCCCATTCCCTCCACCTCCAGAAATATCTGGAAGTAGACTGAAGCTTGTATCCTTGTCTTCTCTCTGGCCAGTCCCATGCAGGATGATTGGAGGAGCTTGCTGGCCACCACCCCTCAACCAAATTCCTAACAAGCTCTTGTACAGCTATCCCTCCCTACTGTTTATGTGTTTATTGCTTCTTTTTGGTAATGTAGTTCACTACACCACGCATGCTTGAAGGAAAGGATCTTCTACACTTACTAAACACATCGCTCCCATGGCTCAGTAGATTTGCATATTGGACTTTCAATGATGCCTTCCGAATTAATGAGTATATATGAATGACATCAAGCACACAGGGCACGTTAAAGGTCAAACAGAAAGGGATCCGAGCATTTAAAAGACCTAAAGTTCAATAAGAGAGATTTTATAACCAGAGTCACTTGCTATATTTAGGGACAGAATTGGGTATAAATTTAAAATCATAACATGAAAACCTTTCACGTACAGTTGCTCATGATGTAAGAAGCTATGCTATTGGAACATTTGAAAACTTGTAGAGTACTGGAAATTTTAAATTTCTTTCCAAAATAATGTTTAGTGACATTTTGAGTTTTGTAACTGACTTCAATGAAGGGATGATAGATCCCAACATCGACAGACATTCTTTGAATGCACAGGGGCAAGCAACTTGGGGTAGCTCTATGCTTCTAAGCCCCTGCTCATCCACCCAATGAGAATCAAGAATGAAAATGTTCTCCCTGCTTTATTGGTAGGGTGGAAGCTGAGGATGATATCCATGAGAGGGTCTTACAAAAGAAAACTCTAAAACTTTTACCCTCACGATAATGTGAATGATGAGCTAATGAACTTAAATTATGACTGGGAATGAGTCTCAGTTGGTAGACTGTTTGCCTAGCATTCAAAAACTCCTCAGTTCAATCTCCAACAACAAATGTATTGATGCACACGTATAATCTCAGAACTGTACAGCTGCTGGGAAGATGAGAAGTTCAGGACCATTCTCAACTATATAAAGAGCTCATGGTCAGCCTGTGCTACCTGAGACCCATCTCAAAAAGGACTGAGAAACTATATAACCAGATGCCACTTCAGATTTTATAAAAGCCATGTCAGAGGCATTTTACAGAAGTTGTAGGAAAAAAAGAGAACACGTCTGTATTCAAAGTAGGTAGTAAGTTCAGGATAAATTCCAAGACTGTGGCACTGTTTATCAGGCTATCTTTGTATCTAAATATTACTTGGTGGTAGGGGAGGGAGGTGGGGAGGGGGGGAGAAAGAGAGGGGGAGCAGTATGCCACGTTTTCTTTACCAGAAACCGGTAAGTACAGTCCATTTTAATTTGAGTCCCCCTTACACTCTCAAAGAAAAACATTGTCCCCATTTTCATTGCCTTGAAAGCACAAGATCCCGCATAAAAATGTCAGCATCAGATTTCTAAGCAAATGTTTCCTTTTACAATACAGCACACATCATAACTCCTTTGCCCTGGTTCTGCCTGGAAAAGGGGGGAGTACTAGCTAGCAGACAGTCTTCTTCCAAAAATGCCATGAAATGAGATGAAATATAGCAACAACAAAATGAGCAGTATAGAGCAAATGTCTTGCCCTGGGTTTATCATTTGTTTATACTTCCTTTAAAATTCTGTAGGTAGGTCCTTTAAAAAAATAATAGAAGTCACAGTAAATTCATCTTGGAAGCATTTTCTCCAAATAATGCAGTTAGGTTCGTAGCAAACAAACGCTGAGAACTGTTTATTGTGTTCATGGTTCATACAGTGTGTTGTGCCTGTTAATCTTGCATTTTAATATTTGAGCTGATTGTTTAGCAAAAGAGGACTTCCCTTTGAACCATGAAGGAGCCTTCTTAACAGAGAATGAGTTTCTTCCTAGACTCATCTCTGCCTGCCTTTTCCTTTTTCTTCTGGATTTACCTATTTAAACACTGAACTGCACTGGACCAATTTTCAGACCACCGTTTTTCTCAAAACATTATAAGCTTAATTTGATGGTAAAAAATATTCAAATCCTTAACCAGTTAGAGTGAACAATGTCACTATAAACAGCAATCCATTTTTCGGTAAACTTCAAGAGCTATGGGGGAACTCTTACCTCAATACTACTCCCTCCATTGTCTCTGGTGATTGAAAAGAGAAGAAACATTGCTGCCTTTGCACAGTCTTTTCCCACTCAGGATAGTAGAAACTTTAAGATCAGCATGGATAATTGTTTTGTCCCAGGAGGCTCTTGCAAGCCCAGTGGATGTGCACGGGAACCATCGCTTATAAGTTATTAACATTTACAGCTCTTCATGGTTTATCTCGGCTGAGACACTGGGGAATTAGAAAGGATCCATCAATCACTGCTCTTATACACCTAGCCAAAAGTAAAGTACCACCATACAATTCAAGATACAACCGATGTCTATGGAGTGCAAAAAAACACATACTAGACCTTTACCAAGCATCTCATGATTTATCAGTAATGCTATTATATTTTCCTTCACCTGAAAGTTTCCCTATAAAATCTACTGCCATGCACTCAATTTCTTTCACTAAAAGATATCTAAACCAAGTCCCCTACTTCTGCGAATATTAACATAAAAAGAAATAAACTATTTATGTTCTCTTCTCATCCAAAGAAAGAATAAGGATGCTTATCAAGAGATTAGGTATCTAAGAGATTAGACAGGAGGGTGTGTCCTTGTACCCCATAGTATCAATAACAGGTAAGGTGCGACAAATCACATATGGAGATTGAGCAGATGAGACTCAAAAGAGTAGGTGGAAGCTGTACACAGACAATTGGATATTTTATTTATGCTCAGGCATGCTCACTCCCTTTCTCTCTTTTCCCAACTCCAGTCACTCAGGGAGCTCTATTAGGTTAAAAGTTTAGATTTTCATATGTTCTTGAGCCACCTGGGCTCATATGTTACTGAAACAAAATTGCAGGATCTTTTTAAGTAATTGCATTTAGCTCCCTTTTGCAGAATGTGTGTGTGTGTGTGTGTGTGTGTGTGTGTGTGTGTGTGTGTGTATGTTGCATTCCTCTCAAGATACAGCAAGTTGGAGAGGAAAGCTGTCTCAGATGGAAGACCACTCTGAAAGCAGTAAGCAAAACGTTCTGCTTCAAGCCAGTGAACTAAGCCACTCCCATATGGTGTAAATACCAATAAACATGTATTAAAGTTGAATTTATTGGCACATTGACTGGAATAGAGAGAGCCTAGCTGGATTCCCAACACACTTGCCTACTGTGTTTTAGAATCCACTGGTTGCACCGTTACTTCCACATCCCAGTGAGAGCATCTTGCTTGTGGTGACAGGTGATGGTGATGTGAGTGAAAAGACAAAACCCCAAGCTAGCTTACTCACAAACTAGAGCAGGTCAAGTTTAAACAATGTTCTATGGTCATGGCTAAAAGTAATTTTATTCAGATTTTATTCTCTGACACCCTTAAAAGACCTTGCTCTCACAACAATAATTTGGCAATCTGACCAAAATCTTCAAAAATGCCAACCTAAACCTTAATCCCAGTATTCAGGAGGCAGAGGCAGAGGCAGAGGCAGAGGCAGAGGCAGAGGCAGAGGCAGAGGCAGAGGCAGAGGCAGAGGCAGAGGCAGAGGCAGAGGCAGAGGCAGAGGCAGAAGTAGGAGAATTTCTATGAATTCAAGGCCACACCTATTGATATTGGGAGTCAAAAGACAGCTAGAGCTATATAATGATATCCCATCTCAGAGGGAAATAGAGGAAAGAGAGAGTGAGAAAGAGAGAGAGATTGCTAAGCCATGAGATCAAGAGATGAAGATGAAGATGCTGCATTCTCTCATTTTTTACCAAAAAAAAAAAGGTTTTTTCTTTTCAGAAGCAAAATTATTCAGAAATATTATAGTAATGTGTGGGGGGGGTTAGATTTAATGTCTGAATTTCTGACTACCATTATCCGTCCATTGTTGTGTCAGTTCATATGACAATATGAACCTTAATAACTTCATCAAAAATTTAGGCAAGTTATTCATTAAAGATGATATACTTAGATTCCTCTGACTCCTATGCACTATAAGCATTCCTAGAAAAAAGTCTATTCTCTCTCCATATGTGCAGTCCATAAAGAAGATTGAACTGTCTAATAAACAAGTTTAGAAGGCATGCTTCCCCAAGCTTCCTCAGCCTCCGTCTTCTCTTTTGGAATCCATGTGCCTCAGAGAGCATGGGCTGGAGGCCTCACTGAGCCATTCACCCTAGCCTTATAGGGTTCTAGTCATCGACATAGATGTGCACATCTGTCTCTACTGGACAATCTGGAACACGCCAGGCACTCAAAAATGTTCTTCTATATACTACTTTCATAAAATTTTCATAAAATAATTGGTGTGATTGTGGTGGAAAGTTTTAAAAATTCTATCCTATTCTTTCACTTTTTATTTTTAGTTATTGTCTGTAGCCTTCTCAATTGATTCCCTTAATAGGTAATACTAGAAAGTCTCAAAGAACTTAGTCCTCCCAATCTGCCTTTTCATCAGAGCAGAATCTTACTCCCATCTGACTCCCTGATATTCCCAGAATCTAGACTTTTTTCTCCTTTCCCTCTCTGGACAGTAAGTCCATGCTCTGATCATCTCTCTTGTGTTACTGGGACCACTGCAATAGTACAAACAGAGATATCAGTTCCACTCTCAGTGCTAACTACATAACAAGAGGCTGGTCTCAGAGCTCTGCATTTGTAATGCTGCTTTAATGCAAACAACAGTCTTGGATCATCTCTTCATACTTGCCTCTAGCTAAGCATAAAACTCTTCCATCCAGTTTCCAAACCGGTTGCAACAGATCATACAGATGAAGACACATCACTTTAATATTTGAAATGACCACAATTGAAATGACCAATTCCACAGCAGAAAACATCAGTCTTACCAGGACCTCCCAAGTCTATCAACTCCCCTTCCACTAGTACCTTCTGTTCAAATTGCTCTCCCTCACACAACCACACTGTGCCCTGCTTTGATGCCTCAAGAGCTTCTCCCGCCTGACTTTGTCATCCTCTGGGCTCCTACATACTGTGATTCATATCTTTGACCCATTTTCTCTTTGTCTGTGTGTGTGTGTGTGTGTGTGTGTGTGTGTGTGTGTGTGTGCGTGTGATTTTTTTCCTGACTGCATTCCACTGGACTTTAAGCCCCTGAGGGTCAGCAGTACAATATTCTCATCTCTTCTCTTTTCACTACTGAAGTTCCTACAGTTTACACTAACCACATGCTGTCAGGACCATGCAACAGTTTTTATCCTTTTATTGCCACTGTTGTGACTTAGGTAACAAATGCTCTAGAGCAAGAATCCGTAGCCAGGCAGAGAACACCACTAAAGAAAACAAATATTCCATCTCAAAGAGGGAAGAACATCTAATTTCCTCATTTTATTTTTCAACTACAATGAACTAAAACAATGAAATCAGTATATAATAAAATATTAATGGAATGATGTTATCACTCATTCTGAAAAATGGTTTCATTTGGTTTTGAATTTAGACTTTTTTTTAATTTTTTTCCAACTTTTATTAGATAATTTCTTCATTTACATTTCAAGTGTTATCCAGAAAGTTCCCTATACCCTCCCCCCTCCCGGCCCTGCTCCCCTACCCACCCGCTCCCACATCTTGACCCTGGCGTTCCCCTGTACTGGGGCATATAAAGTCTGCATGACCAAGGGGCCTCTCTTCCCAATGATGGCCAACTAGGCCATCCTCTTCTATATATGCAGCTAGAGACATGAGCTCAGGGGGTACTAGTTAGTTCATGTTATCCTTCCACCTATAGGGTTGAAGACCCCTTCAGCTCCTTGGGTACTTTCTCTAGCTCCTTCCTTGGGAACCCTGTGTTCCATCTAATAGCNCATTGGTATAGTCTCCCACAAGACAGCTATATCCGGGCCCTTTCAGCACTATCTTGCTGGCATATGCTATAGTGTCTATGTTTGGTGGCTGATTGTGGGATGGATCCCTGGCAGCCGCAGTCATTGGGTCCATCCTTTGGATTCAGCTTCACACATGATCTCTGTAACTCTTTCAATGTGTGCTTTGTTCTTAATTCTAAGAAGGGGTGACGCGTCCACATTTTGATCTTCCTTCTTCTTGAGTTTCATGTGTTTAGTAAATTGTATCTTGGGTAGTCTAGGTTTCTGGGCTAATATCCACATATCAGTGAGTACATGTTATGTGAGTTCTTTTGTGATTGGGTTATTTCACTCAGGATGATGGCCTCCAGATCCATCCATTTGCCTAGGAATTTCATATATTTATTGTTTTTTAATAGCTGAGTAGTACTCCATTGTGTAAATATACCAAATTTTTTGTATCCATTCATCTGTTGAGGGACATCTTCTTACCATGTCATTTCCAGGCTTTCTCCTCATGACTCTCCAGGTTCTTTTTAGTTAAGCCAGCCTGACTTTCCTTTTCCTGTACCCATTTAATCCTATTGGTCTAATAATAGTCATAGTTATTCTAGAGTCAGAGAATGCCCTAAGTGTTCTTGGTATGCCCTGTTTGTTATGTTTCCCGCTATGAGAGAACAAGGCTACACAATTACACCTTGTGCAGTATAATAGGAATTCAATACATCCTTGTTCAACCAGCCAAGCATCAGATAAGCACTTCATAAGTCATATCATTCGATTGATGACTGAGATGCAAACCTTGAAGAATATGTACCAAAGAGAGAGTGTCTGTTTACAGCAATGTACAAAGAAACTTGAAATATCATATGAATAGGTGCTAGTAAGTAACATGTAATTGCAAACTATTCTTGGGCTTCTTGAGTTCGTGTTAAATATGCAGCTCACTCCCTGATGTTTAAGGTCACTCCTTCTTCAGGAACAATAACATAATTATTTAATGTATCTGAATGTTTCTATGGGTACATATAGCAACCAGCCCATTGTGAATTAAAGCAAGCTGTGCAGACCAACTGTAACTGTTGGTTGTTAAAAAAGTGGAAATGAGACCAGAAAAATCTGAAACTAAGTCTGGTTCTATGAATGCCTAATAAAATGACCTTGTTCAAGTCAATATGAATGTCTGATTCCATACTTTTGATACTGAAATAAAATAAACATTCTTATTATTTTATAGGATTATACAATCAGTAGATCAAGTAATCTGGCATAGAAGGAACATTTTGTAAAGTGTAATTTTACACAGACAAAGGTTATTATGTTATTATCTTTTTTCTAAAACTTCTCTCCTACTAAATCAGTGCACAAATTTGTTTCAAAAAATACTAAAGAAGAATCAATTATGAAATATCAGTGCTTTTTCTTTTTCAAAAGAACAATCCTGGGTCAGAAGTATTTCATAACATTCTAATAGCACTGGTAATTCTGGAAAGGGCTCATTGTGAACAGTACCATGCTATATAGGGAGCTTAGCAACTTGGGGAAATAACGACACTTTAAAATGACCTTGAAAAAGGAACAGAAATAATGAGGATAGTATGTAATCCAAACAAGTAGAAAGAGAAAGGAAAACTGTACAAACATGATGATAAAGACCTGGTTACAGGAAAATACAGCATACACAAAAGAGAACTGTAGAGCTCTCATGAGTCATTAATGCCAACTTAATGTTCAAAATCATGTTGATAATAAAGTGAAATAAATAGGATTTTAGCATGTGGGAGTTGCCGCCCAGGCTTTCCACCAGCCCCAGGATTTTACCATTCCAAAAACTATTTATCAACCATGAAAAAAACACAGTAGTAGAGAAATGTGTCTGATTTGAAGCCTTAAAAATGAGGTGTGGATTCCTTGGATAGGATCCCAATGGAAGCAGTAAAATGATTCATAGTTTGCAATCGAAAGGCTCTCCGAGTAGAAGTTAAAAGGATTAGGTTTATTTAGGACTGAGGAAGAGAAAACAGGGATGTGGAGGGTGGGCATGATTAATACATATCTGGAACTACAAGAAAGAATGCCAAGATAGAGCCTGAGACACTGCAGTGTATCCCCTGCAGCAAGAGTTTGTCTTGGACCTCACAAAGCATTGTTAGAGACTTCCATGGAATGGCATCTTGCCAAAAGAGGACTTCTGTTATCACGTCCTAAACAACTAACTGTGTGTACAAGGAAGGCTGTTCCATGCTACGGAAAATGAAGTCTGTATTTATTGAAATTGTCTTCTGAGACATAACTTTTCCTCATTCAATTTGTGAAAACATTGTTTGTTTGTTTTATGTCTATTGTTTACCCTCTTTCCAGTACATTTACTTATGCAAGCTAGAGGCCTACCAGTCAACCTTGACTTCTCCCTGCCTCACCTTGTCACCACCTCCTGAATTCCTCTTAACTTTTTTGTTCCTTTTTTTTTTCATTTTATTCCTTTAAATTTTTTATTATTACTCATTTTATTTGTTTATATTTCAAATGATACCCTCCTTCCCGGTTACCCATCCACAACACCCCTGCATTCTCCCTCTTCCCCCTCCCTTTTTCCTCTATGAAGATGTCCTCCACCCACTCACCCAATCCTGCCTCACCACACTGGGGCTCCTCTTACATTTTTGTATTCTCTGTCTTAACATCAAGTCTATTTTTTTTGAGAAAATAAAGAATTTTTCATACAATATATTCTGATCTCCTCCCAAATCCTCCCCATACTTTAAACTCCATGGGATTATTCTCTCACTTTTAAGAAAACAAACAGGAAAGTCTTCACTGAGAACTGAGGGCATCTCATCTGCCAGATTTCTCAAGCAAGGATCTTCTAGCTCTATCACTAAGGAAGTTAAGTCCAACATCTTTGACCATCAAACCAGGTGATTGACACCTGGTTGGTCATATGGCTCTTGTTTTTCTCTTTCTCCCACCATCTTCTGCTCTTCCTTTTCTCTGTGTCTGTAAGACTTTTTGTGTCCCTTCTCAAATCAGTTCCAAAGGCTCTTTACATTCTCTGCTGCTATGACTTTCCTGACCCTTTGACTGGTACATCCGACTACCTCCCCAAGATCAGTAAGCCTCTTATTTTTCCTGTATTTTTTCCCATAATTTTTTATTAGATATTTTCTTTTTTTTTAATTTTTTTTCTCTTTATTAGATATTTTCTTCATTTACATTTCAAGTGTTATCCAGAATTTCCCCATACCCTCCCCCATCCTCACCCTGCTCCCCTACCCACCCTCTCCCACATAATGGCCATGGCGTTCCCCTGTACTGGGGCATATAAAGTCTGTATGACCAAGGGGCCTCTCCTCCCAATGATGGCCAACTAGGGCATCTTCTTCCATATATGCAGCTAGAGACATGAGCGCAGGGGGAACTAGTTAGTTCATGTTATTCTTCCACCTGTAGGGTTGAAGACCCCTTCAGCTCCTTGGGTACTTTCTCTAGCTCCTTCCTTGGGAGTACTGTGTTCCAACTAATAGCTGACTGTGAGCATCCACTTCCGTGTTTGCCAGGCACTGGTATAGCCTCCCACGAGACAGCTATATCAGGGCCCTTTCAGCATTATTTTCTGGCAAATGCAATAGTGTTTATTTTTGGTGGCTGATTATGGGAAGGATCCCTGGCAGCCGCCTTCACTGGTTGGTCCATCCTTTTTATTCAGCTTCACACATGATCTCTGAAACTCCTTCAATGTGTGCTTTGTTCTTAATTCTAGGAAGGGGCGAAGAGACCATATTTTGAAATTCATTCTTCTTGAGTTTCATGTGTTTAGTAAATTGTATCTTGGGTAGTCTAGGTTTCTGGGCTAGTATCCACATATCAGTGAGTACATGTCATGTGAGTTCTATTGTGATTGGGTTACTTCACTCAGGATGACACCCTCCAGATCCATCCATTTGCCTAGGAATTTCATATATTCATTGTTTCTAATAGCTGAGTAGTACTCCATTGTGTAAATGTACCAAATTTGTTGTATCCATTCCTCTGCTGAGGGACATCTGGGTTCTTTCCAGCTTCTGGCTATTATGAATAAGGCTGCTATGAACATAGTGGAACATGTGTCCTTATTACCAGATGGAACCTCTTCTGGATATATGCCAAGTAGAGGTATTGCTGGATCTTCCGGTAGTACTATGTCCAATTTTCTGAGGAACCGCCAGACTGATTTCNACATTTTTTCAGGTGCTTCTCAGCCATTCAGTATTCCTCAGTTGAGAATTCTTTGTTTAACTCTGTGCCCCAATTTTTAATGGGGATATTTGATTTTTGGTGTCCACCTTCTTGAGTTCTTTATATATATTGGATATCAGTCCCCTATCAGATTTAGGATTGGTAAAGATCCTTTCCCAATCTGTTGGTGGCCCTTTTGTCTTGTTGACAGTATCTTTTGCCTTACAGAAGCTTTGCAACTTTATGAGGTCCCATTTGTCAATTCTTGAACTTACAGCACAAGCCATTGCTGTTCTATTCAGGAATTTTTCCCCAGTGCCCATATCTTCGAGGCTTTTCCCCACTTTCTCCTCTATAAGTTTCACTGTCTCTGGTTTTATGTGGAGATCCTTCAACCACTTAGACTTGACCTTAGTACAAGGAGATAAGAATGGATCAATTCCCAGTCTTATACATGATAACTGCCAGTTGTACCAGCACCATTTGTTGAAAATGCTGTCCTTTCTCCACTAGATAGTTTTAGCTCCCTTGTCAAAGATCAGGTGACCATAGGTGTGTGGATTCATTTGTGGGTCTTCGATCCTATTCCATTGATCTACCTGTCTGTTGCTGTACCAGTACCATGCAGTTTTTATAACGATTGCTCTGTAGTACAGCTTGAGGTCAGTCATGGTTATTCCACAGGAGGTTCTTTTATTGTTGAGAAGAGTTTTAGCTAGTCTAGGTTTTTTGTTATTCCAGATGAACTTGCTAATTTTCTTTTCTAGATCATTGAAGAATTGAGTTGGAATTTTGATGGGGATTGCATTGAATCTGTAGATAGCTTTTGGCATGATAGCCATTTTTACTATATTGATTCTGCCAATCCGTGAGCATGGGAGATCCTTCCATCTTCTGAGATCTTCCTCAATTTCTTTCTTCAGAGACTTGAAGTTCTTGTCATACAAATCTTTCACTTCCTTCGTAAGAGTCACACCAAGATATTTTATATTGTTAGTGACTATTGTGAAGGGTGATGTTTCCCTGATCTCTTTCTCAGCCAGTTCATCCTTTGTATAGAGAAAGGCCATCGATTTGTTTGAGTTGATTCTATATCCAGCTACTGCACTAAAGCTGTTTATCAGGTTTAGGAGTTCTCTGGTGGAATTTTTGGGGTCACTTATATATACTATCATATCATCTGCAAATAGCGATAATTTGAGTTCTTCCTTTCCAATTTGTATCCCCTTGACCTCCTTTTGTTGTCGAATCACTCTGGCTAGGACTTCAAGCACTATATTGAATAGGTGGGGAGAAAGTGGGCAGCCTTGTCTGGTCCCTGATTTTAGTGGAATTGCTTCCAGCTTCTCTCCATTTTGTTTGATGTTGGCCACTGGTTTGCTGTAGATTGCTTTTATCATGTTTATGTAAGGGCCTTGAATTCCTGATCTTTCCAAGACCTTTATCATGAATGGGTGTTGGATTTTGTCAAATGCTTTCTCAGCATCTAAGGAGATGATAATGTGGTTTTTATTTTTGAGTTTGTTTATATAGTGTATTACATTGATGGATTTCTGTATATTAAACCATCCCTGCATTCCTGGGATGAAGCCTACTTGGTCATGATGGATGATCGTTTTGATGTGTTCTTGGATTCGGTTGGTGAGAATTTTGTTGAGTATTTTTGTATTGATATTCATGAGGGAAATTGGTGTGAATTTCTCTATCTTTGTTGTGTCTTTATGGGGTTTAGGTATCAGAGTAATCGTGGCTTCATAAAATGAATTGGGTAATGTACCTTCAGATTCTATTTTGTTGAATAGTTTGAGAAGAACTGGAACTAGGTCTTCTTTGAAGGTCTGATAGAACTCTACACTAAACCCATCTTGTCCTGGGCTTTTTTTGGTTGGGAGACTATTAATGACTGCCTCTATTTCTTTAGGAGATATAGGGCTGTTTAGGTCATTAATATGATCCTGGTTTAACTTTGGAACTTGGTATCTCTCTAGAAAGTTATCCATTTCCTCTAGATTTTCCAATTTTTTAGAATATAACCTTTTGTAGAAGGATCTGATGGTGTTTTGAATTTCCTCAGGATCTGTTGTTATGTCTCCCTTTTCATTTCTGATTTTGTTAATTTGGATGCTATCCCTCTGCCCTCTAGTGAGTCTGGCCAAGGGTTTGTCTATCTTGTTGACTTTTTCAAAGAACCAGCTCCTGGTTTGATTGATTCTTTGGATAGCTCTTTTTGTTTCCACATGGTAGATATTTTCTTATTTTACATTTCAAATGCTATCCCGAAAGTTCCCTATACCATCCCCCCTCCATTCCCCCTACCCACTCCCACTTCTTGGCCCTGGCATTCCCCTGTATTGGGGCATATAAATTTTGCTAGACCAAGCAGTTTCTCTTCCCGATGATGGCGGACTAGGCCATCTTCTGCTACATATGCAGCTAGAGATACAAGCTCTGGGGGTTCTGGTTAGTTTTGATTGTTGTTCCTCTTATAGGGTTGCAGGCTGCTTCATCTCCAGGGATACTTTCTCTACCTTCTCCTTTGGGAGCCCTGTGTTACATTATGTAGATGACTATGAGCATCCACTGTATTTGCCAGGCACCAGCATAGCTTCATACGAGACAGTTATATCAGGGTCCCTTCAGAAAACTCTTGCTGTCATATGCAATAGTGTCTGGGTTTGGTGACTGATTATGGTGTGGATCCCCTGGTGTGGTAGTCTGTGGAAAGTACATCCTTTTGTATTAGCTCCAAACTTTATCTCTGTAACTCCTTTCATGGGTATTTTGTTCCCTATTTTAAAGAGGAATGAAGTATCCACACACTGGTCTTCCTTCTTCTTGATTTTCTTATATTTTGCAAATTGTATCTTGGGTATTCTAAGATTCTGTGATAATATCTGCTTATCAGTGAGTGCATATCTAGTGACTTCTTCTGTGATTGGGTTACCTCACTAAGGATGCTATCCTCCAGATACACCCATTTGCCCAACAATTTCATAAATTCGTTGTTTTTAATAGCTGAGTAGTACTCAATTGTGTAAATGTACCACATTTTCTGTATCCATTCCTCTGTTGAGGGACATCTGGGTTCTTTCCAGCTTCTGGCTATTATAAATAAGGCTGCTATGAACATATTCAAACATGTGTCCTTATTACCAGTTGGAACATCTTCTGGGATATGCCCAGGAGAGGTATTGCTGGATCTTCCAGTAATAAATGTCCAATTTTCTGAGGAACCGCCAGAATGACTTCCAGAGTGGTTGTACCAGCTTGCAATCCCACCATCAATGGAGGAGTGTTCCTCTTTCTCCACATCCTCACCAGCATCTGCTGTCATCTGAATTTTTGATCTTAGCCATTCTGACTGGAGTGAGGTAGAATCTCAAGGTTGTTTTGATATGCATTTCCCTGATGATTGAGGATGCTGAAATTTTTTTCAGGTGCTTCTCAGCCATTCCATATTCCTCATTTGAGAATTCTTTGTTTAGCTCTGTACCCCATAGTTTAATGGGGTTATTTGAATTTAAGGAGTCCAGCTTCTTGAGCTCTTTGTATATATTGGATATTAGTCCCCTATCAGATTTAGGATTGGTAAAAATCCTTTCCCAATCTGTTGGTGGCCTTTTTGTCTTATAGACAGTGAGTGTCTTTTGCCTTACAGAAGCTTTGCATTTTCATGAGGTCCCATTTGTCAATTCTTGATTTTACAGCTCAAGCCATTGCTGTCCTGTTCAGGAATTTTTCCCCAGTGCCCATATGTTCAAGGCTTTCCCCCACTTTCTCCTCTATAAATTTTAGTGTCTCTTGTTTTATGTGCAGGTCTTTGATCCACTTAGACTTGAGCTTTGTACAAGGAGATAAGAATGGATCAATTCTTATTCTTCTACATGATAACCGCCAGTTGTGCCAGCACCATTTGTTGAATATGCTTTCTTTTTTCCACTGGATGGTTTTAGCTCCCTTGTCAAAGATCAAGTGACCATAGGTGTGTGGATTAATTTCTGGATCTTCAAGTCTATTCCAAGGATCTTCTGGCTTTCATAGTCTCTGGTGAGAAATCTGGAGTAATTCTAATAGGCCTGCCTTTATATGTTACTTGACTTTTTTCCCTTACTGCTTTTAACATTCTGTCTTTATTTAGTACATTTGTTGTTCTTATTATTATATATCTGGAGGAATTTCTTTTATGGTATAGTCTATTTGGAGTTCTATAGGCTTCTTGTCTGTTCATGGGCACCTTTTCTTTAGGTATGGGAAGTTTTCTTCTATAATTTTGTTGAAGATATTTGCTGGCTCTTTAAATTGAAAATCTTCTTTCTCATCTACTCCTATTATCTGTAGGTTTGGTCTTCTCATTGTGTCCTGGATTTCCTGGATGTTTTGAGTTTGGATCTTTTTACATTTTGCATTTTCTTTGATTCTTGTGTCCATGTTCCCTATGGAATCTTCTGCACCTGAGATTCTCTCTTCCATCTCTTGTATTCTGACCCTGATGCATACATCTATGGTTCCTGATTTCTTTCCTAGGGTTTCTATATTCAGAGTTCTCTCCCTTTGGGTTTTTTCATTGTTTCTACTTCCATTTTTAGATCTTGGATGGTTTTGTTCAATTCCATCACCTGTTTGGTTGTGTTTTCCTGTAATTCTGTAAGGGATTTTTGTGGTTCTTTTGCCTGCTTAGCAGTTTTTGCCTGTAGTTCTTTAAGGACTTCTATATGTTTAGCAGTGTTCTCCTGTAATTCCTTGAGGGATTTTTGTGTTTCTTCTTTAAGGGCATTCTCCTTGTTTTGTAGTATTCTCCTGTAATTCCTTGAGGGATTTTGTACTTCTTCTTTAAGGGCTTCTATCTGTTTAGCAGAGTTCTCCTGCATTTCTTTACGTGAGTTATTAATGCCCTTCTTAAAATCTTCTACCATCATTATGAGATATGATTTTAAATCCGTGTCTTGCTTTTCAGGTGTGTTGGGGCACAGTATGTACACATAGCACATTCTATTTTTTTTTTCTTTTTTCTTTTCTTTTTTTTTTTTTTTTTTGGTTTTTTGAGACAGGGTTTCTCTATATAGCCCTGGCTGTCCTGGAACTCACTCTGTAGACCAGGCTGGCCTCGAACTCAGAAATCCACCTGCCTCTGCTGGGATTAAAGGCGTGCACCACCACGCCCGGCTCTAAATAGCACATTCTTAAAGATCTGTTATAAAGTGTAGTCAAAGGAATGAAGAATAACAATATTATCTGTTTCCATTAAAACTCATCACAAGGGTTTCACTTTTATTTTAAAGCTCTAAATTTAGGATTGGGGAAGGAACTGAGTAGTAGAAACTTGCTTAGCAAGCATGATTCCCTGGATTCGATTCCCAGCATGTAAAGAGAAAATATAACTTACAATGTGACTTATAATTTGCTCCTTGCCACCCAGTCTTCTTTTCTGAATCTACACTTTAGAGTTTTGTTAATGGGGCCTCTTGCATTGAAACTCAGTGTGTTGCTCAGCATCCCTCAATAGATGGCAACATGGTCTCTATACTTCATTACACCTGTTTCCATCAGAACTCTAAAGAGAATGAAATACACAAATAACACATTTACTCTATATTACCTACTAGAATTTTTATGATAAAGTATCTAAACTAATAAAAACTTAAGTTCTACTGGAACAGAATACCCTCTACATATATGAAAGACAAATCTTTTCTTTTTTTTTATTACTTGCAGTCTAAAAAGTTAGTTACAATGACTGAGTACATGATAGACAACATTCTTGACTGAAAACCAAGACAAAGCATGATCTAGTATGAGAACCACAAGGCCCAACAGGCTTAGAAACTTGAAACCTTACAGAGTTAAACTAGAAGAATATTGGAAATCGTGCATGTGCAAATGAAAGTAGGAAAAGTAGATTGGTTTATGTGAACAAGCCCAGTAGAAGCCATTCTTTCTTTTTGCTATGAAGTGGCAAAATCTTGTGTCATCTGGTTTCCACCTACATCTTCACCATCGTCTTGCTATGCTTTCCTGCAGAGCTGCATGCTCTCTGCATCATCCTTTCTTTGCTCTTTGGCACTTAGCCAGGAGGTGCTGTGTTTGAAATGCATCCCATAGCTTACTGAGCAACGCCTACATCATTATACAATAAATGCCCACCTGGAAGAAAGAGTGCCTGAAAGTACTGGCTACATAAGTCAGCTTAGAAGTACTGTACCACTTGCTCCCTTGCATGGTAGACTTTCTGTCTGAGAATGAAGGTTGCAAATAGCATCTCTTTGCCAGAAAGTCTCCCTGTCCTCCCTAGGTCACTTTTCAGCTTTCAATTTACGCTCTTCCTTTCACAAAGGGGTAATTCTATAGTCAATAAGCTTTCATCAACCCCAAACCTCCTATAATATTTCCAAGTATGTTTTGTTGGATCCTTGAATTAATGATTTTTTCCACTGTATCTGGAGCCCAATAAAGCAACTATGGAATCAACTTTTATTAGTATTAGAGCCTCATAATGCATGGCATATGTCAAGTATTTATAGGATTGATAATTTAATTCTTTTTTATTAGATATTTTCTTTATTTACATTTCAAATGCTATCCTGAAAGTTCCCTATACCCTCTCCTGCCCTGCTCCCCTACCCACCCACTCCCACTTCTTGGCCCTGGCATTCCCCTGTACTGGGGCATATAAAGTTTGCAAGGCCAAGGGGCTTCCCTTCCCAATGATGGCTGACTAGACCATCTTCTGCTACATATGCAGCTAGAGATACAAGCTCTGGGGTACTGGTCAGTTCATACTGTTGTTCCACCTATAGTGTTGCAGACCCCTTCAGCGATAATTTAATTCTTAAAGAACATATAAGGGCATATAAGATTTTTTTTCTTAGTGATTAAATTGCTACATTTCACTCCCAAATTATTTCATTGATAATTAGAATAAAATAAATGTATACTAGTCTGTCTTTTCTACATGTTGTTTAGTTTTTCATTTTTCTTGGTTCATCATTGCAGTGATGTAATTATTTTCACCCTCAAAGTCTATTGTTATAATAGATTAATAATTGATTTTAACATCTTTAAACAAAAAAAGATAAAGATTTATTTATTTATTTATTTATTTAATCATCCATCAAATTAGTAAAAGTTTAACACAGGCTTTCTACACATGTTTATGGAATTTTCAAATGTATGCTTACTAAATAATGAAGTTAATACAAATTTCAGAAATGAAGAAGGTTCATTATAACTGTAAACCACACACTTATACACTTGTGACTTGTGCAGCTTTTAATTTATCAAAGGAAATAATTAGCACACTGTGGCAGCGAGTGATGGAATTTATTCATTTGAAAGGCCATGGGTTTCCTGTCATTAAAACTACATCATGTCCTTCCTTTTCTATTAAACTCCCTCTAAGGGTAGTAAGAAGTCACCAAGAGGAAATGAAGAGATTTTTTTTTTGGCAATGTTCTCCTACAATGATTTAATACTGTTAAAAGATAGCAAGCCCATAATGTATGCCAACAAGTGTATTATAGAAGATGAGGGGCCCAATTACCACATTATTTCTTTTATTTGAAGTTTCGTTTGTGACTCAATTAACTGCGATTTGCAAAGTTGTCTCAATAAATTTAAGCTGCTTTTTGAAAGTCAATGTCCTTTTTGGTTTTAATTAGTAATGCTTTGCTACAGCCAAGGGATAGATACAGATTCTATGACACAGTGTAAAGATTTATATTCCAAAGCCTATTACTTTTCTCTTGGGATGACCAGTGGCAACTTATTAACCACAGAATCATTATAGTTAAAGCTCTAACACATTTCCCTGTCTCTCTGAAGAATTCTTCAGGGAGGTAAATAGCAAATGCTGATATTTTTTCTATTTAAATAAGCCTAAGGGTTGATGTGACTCCGTGCCAAATGTGGGGATTATATATAGCTCCTTCTCCTAATGAATGTTATCCAGTTTAGAAAGATTTTCCTGAGGTCTAAAATAGGCCTGTGTGGGAGGCAGAATTGGCCTCTCACATCCAGAAGTGGGTGGTCCTTTGAAGTCACAATCAATGGATAAATTGGGTGAAGGTTTTAGTCCCAGAGCTCCATGAAGCCTTTGTAAGAGAAGTGGAATTCACACAATGTCTGTGTGATTTGACCCAAATGCAAACAAACACTTGGTGTGAGCACTTTACTCACCTCCATATATTCCATTTGAATGGAATACATTAAGAAACAAAAATGCCCCCATGCTTATAAGGAAAGGAATGAGCAGCATCCCAAACTCTGAATACTTGGTCATAGCTTAAGTCAAAGGAATATTATTTAAGATAACACATTGCAGTTTTATCAGGATGATAGGTAGCTCTTGAATTTATTTTAGGCCAAATTCTATTAAAATAATTGTTATATGAAAAATATGAATTCTTCTCGCCCAATCTCTCCTACTATCAGTACCTTATTTGATTACTTGTAAAACTGAGTTGACTTTAAATAAGACATTTAAAAAAGCAATTTCATGATTAAATTTTTCTCTTTTATAAGTTTTGTTTTCAATACAGGATATATTTTATGGAATTTCTTTGGCTACATCATCAATTGCAAGGTTATTTTCTCTGAGCCCCTTAAACTGGACAGTAAGATTGCTGCTGAGTTTGAAAAATTAAGATGTAAGACCAGAGCCTAGTAAGATTCTCATATCGTTCTCCTTTAATTTGGAAATGTAGAACGGGGCTAGAGAGAGACTCATAAAACAGCCTTTATGACTCTCTCCACGACAGATATGGAAGCCCATGCTCCAACCCCTTCGCCCAGCTTCTGCAACTGCATTTCCGCAGGAAGAAAGAGAAGGGATTAGAAAGAGGATAATGTAGTCTTAAATCACTCTTCTCACCCCTTGCCTTTTTGTGGGAGCCCTGGACTTTTATGACATGGCCCTCATATTGTGTAGTGTGACACAACAGAAAACACAACTTGCTTGACCCTTCCTCAATAAAAAATCATTTTGTCTGACATCCTATAAACGCTATGCACACGTCCATACTAAGCTGAGTGTCTCCTCCAATTGGCCACAGAGAAGTATTGTAAATGCATACAGTGCCACTAGCAAAATCTCTGTTTCAGCTCAGCTCAAGATGACCTGGTAACTTCACAGTTCTGAGGTACCATTCCCAAGCCTGAAGCAGAATGTCAATCATTAATGTGGGGGGGAAAAAAAAACAAACGTGGAGCATTGTGTCATGGAAAAACATGAAGCATTGTTTTAGTTGCCATAGAATTCTTTTATGTGTTCTGTAAATTACAATTAAAATGTTCTTAAAATAAAAACATTATTTGATACACTATTCTAGGTCTATTTGCAATACACCAACTAATTAACAAAAGAATAATGAGTCTTTAGAGGTCATTAGAAGTCTATCATTAGGATCACACATTACAATATTTTCCCCAGAGAGTACAGTCTGTCCCCAAGCTCCCAGCACAACTTATCTGGGACATGAATGATGCCAAGAAAACAGGGCCTGTGCGTCTGAGCATGTGTAGAAAAGGCCTCACAATCTGTGCTCTCCACTGGCTTATGATTAGACCAGTCCAATGAGATGGAGATTGGAGAATCCATGACTCATGGCTAGTTAACATACTTTACATACACAGTTCCTCTGCACATTTGCATACTCTGCTACGAGCAAATAAACACAAAGCCTACACTAACAGGTACATGTTATGTGGCTGTTTCTCATAAAATATTCCCAGTGGTTATCAAAATTTAATGAAACTGAGGACAGTTTTCCCAAGTACACCACCCTTCAGTTTCTAGCCTTGTTTCTAGGTCATAAAGAGAGATTTTGCTTTCCAAAATGCAAAAAAAAAAAAATAGTTATGTAATATAATATATAACTAAATTTTCTTTTTTCTGGATATTTATTTATTTGGTTTTTAGTTTTTAAGAATTGACAATCAAAACAATGGATTTTGCTATGGAATTTCATACTTGTTTTTACTGGCTTTCTTTTCACCAGTCCTCCCAATTGACTTCCTGGGTTCTTCCTACTAGTATCAGATATTTAATAGTATCGAAGTGTACCAACTTAGTGTGACTTCTTGGTATAGCCAACACTAACTATATATAAAATACTGAATATAAAAAAAGATAACTAAGTGTTTCTTTTGATTAAAATAGGAGCTCTCTAGTTCTTGCTACTGATAAAGTAAATAAAAACTTTACAGCAAGATGCCATGATCTATATTTTTCCTGTGATTTAAAATTACTACATTAATTAAAATAAATAGTTATTTTATAATGAAAACAGCACTAATCAAAGATAGAAAAGCCTAGGTTTTCCCATTTAGAAATGCAGTTTCATATGTGCCCTTAAATGTTTTATGCCTCACTTTCTCCTTTGGCAGAATGGCTAAGAAGACAGTAGAAAAATGGGGAGATGAAAAATAACAATAGTTATTTTTTTATAGTTGCTCTAAATCTAAATTTTTACCATCAGTATACACAGAAATCAGATATTCTGTCACAACACACACACACACACACACAAATCAGAATTCTTTTTACTTACATAATAGAAAATAAATCAAATCTAGTTTAGTTTATAAAGCAAAGTATGAATGGTCAAGAATTATTTTCTAAGGGCTTGGTATTATATATTATAGCGTACAATAAGTTACATTTATAAGTAATTATTTCCCTGAATATAACAGTGGAACTATCCTCTATAAAGCTGAATATGTAAAACACACACACACACACGCACACACACACACCATTAAAGTGTGTAAAATATTTAAAAGGCCTCATTTACACATACATTGCGGTGGTTTCCCAGTTCCTAAAGCATGCTGTGTAGATCTGGTCTTAAAGAAAAGCAATCCTTCATCAATTATAGTTAAGGATTCCCAAACTGAAACACATGTGGATGACCATCATTCAAGAGGCCAGTCCCCCCTCGATGGATGGGGGCGGGGCAGGGAAGAGGAGATAAATGGCCCACATGATTGATTTCAACTAAGACCAAAATCTTGGAGGACAATTATTGGATTTACTGTTTGTTTTTTCAATGTTTTGGAAGTTAGGGAGCTAAAAAAAAAATGCTCCTAAAATCAAAGAGGTGTGTATCAGCTAAAAATAAATAGTATATATAGATGTACACATCCACACACCCACACATTGCATTTACATCATACATATATATTATATGAATATGTTACATATATATAGTGTTTTCTAAAATTTTTAAATTTATCTTACCTGACCCAAAGCATTGAAATTCATCCCTGGTAAAATTGTCAGCCATTAAATTTAAAGCTGACCCTGGTGCAAAACAAAGTTTGGTCCATATTTACACATATCTAATATATATTTTAAAGTCTCAGTGTTAAAATACTTTAAGTTTGCAGTCACCTTTATCATTTGCCCTTTCTTTCAGAAAAGCTAATTCTTTCCATTTTGTCCAAAGAGAGGTATTACATCTAATTAACATATCAACTTGTCTCCTCCTGTAACTGACAAATGCTAAATGCTTTATCAGTCTGGCACCAAACATGATGTTGTCTCGGGCTTTCCCAGACTGCCCTGTCTGCAACACTACATGAAAAGCTTTAATGATCATATATTAGGTGGGAACTTTAACCTTTTTTGTCCCAGGTCAATTGAGTAGGTAATTAGAAAAGTCAGCTCCACTTGTAATCCACTCAAAAGGAAACTGAGATTTACATAGCTTTTCGGTCATAGAAATAGTGCAGGGCTATGTAGAAAAGCAAAACAAGACACAATTATACTGGGTATCACTTTCTATGTATTTAATGGCACTGGGTAAAATATTAAAATAAGAACAAAAGGTATATGACATACAAAAAGCTTTTTATATTGTATGCCTTTTTTCTCAATTATAGTAGAAATTAACTTATCAATTTAAATGTAAATGAATAAGTTATTGGGAGTTTATTATATGCCTGAAACTACATGAATTATTATTTTATATATGCACACCCCAAATACCATTTTATTTATTCTGAAAATGACCCACTAAAAGGCAGACACTTATGACCACATCATAGCTAACACTTGTATAATACAGTTAGGTCTCCAGACCTGGTACCTCACTAATATTTACCACTTACTAACTACATAACATAGCATCTCATAGTGAGTTCACTTCCTGATACATCAGATTTTCCCATCCCTAAAGAAGAAATGATTCAGTGTCCACATTCCAGGGACGCTGTGAGGAGCAGAAAAATGTATGAATGCATGTTCCACAGGAGGAGTTTTGGGGTTGTTATTTCTCAGATAATGAAACAGAGATTGTAAGAGGTTTGAAAATTTGTCCCATCACAGTTAAGTGGCAGGACAGAGATCTGGACCTACCTGTTCTGGATCTTGCAAATTGTTTTTTTGTTTTTTGTTTTTTTAAAAAAAAGGCAGAGAAAATCAGATGTACATCCCTGATTTAGAAGTGGGACATAGAGCCATTCAAGACTTCCCAGTGGTAAAGCAAAAGACTGGCTTTCGACTTAAGAGAGCACTTCTGGAGGTGTGCGGAGCAATTTAGAAGCTTCCAGCTATCTGGGAGAAGAGATAGAGTTGTGGTTAGAAGTTCCAGGGACAGGCTCAGGTGCAGGTGACACAGAGGAGCCAATCCTGCATAGCCACCATGTCACTCTTTCACTGTGACTGACACTTAAATTCACATGCAGAACTGATCATATTCCATCAGGGCCAAAAGATGGAATCTGAAAAAACTAGAACTATATTCCAAAGCATGTACCATTCCAAACATACCCACTTCTGCAAGTGAGCCTCTCTAAATGATGTATAATAATTTTAAACTGTATTGTTTTGATGCTAGTGTCAATTTTCTCTATATAACCAGTGAGAGCTGACAGAGCCTGGCCCTGGTTAGTCTCATTAATTAATTAATTATCTTTTTACCTTGCAGCAGCCTTATCTGCCTCCATCCATTTAGGGACCCTTTCCAGCCACGGGGCTTTTAAAAAAAATTTCTGCCTATTGCTTAGAACACTCTTTATACTAAAATATCCTCTACTAACTTTTGTATCTCAGCTCAAGCATCACTTGCCCTGTGTTAAATAAGAACCTCTTAGAGGAAAACAAAAATAAAAGTGAGCTGGAAAAATATAACCATTTGGTTTTTCTATGTCCATCCTAGTTCTCAGATAATGACACAGGGGCTTATATGAATAAATGCCTAGACCTTGAGCTAGATTCGTTCCCCCAAGTAGCTTGTAACTCAAATCATCCCATTTATACCATTCTACGTTTGCCTCATGAAAGTTTCCTCTTCTCGATTTTAGACATCAGACTTCCTCCAAGCAAGTCAAGGTGGCGAATCTTCCAGTGTCTGAATACTTCCCAGAGTTCCTATCCCTCTGCCAGGTGTCCCACCTTTTAATCCCGCCTCTGTTTATTGGCCATCAATGTTTTATTGGCAGGTGATGGTTCCACACAGTAAACAAAAGATTATCCCTACAGGGAAAGGAGAACCAGGGACAAGTGAAAGCAATAAGAAATGCATATGAGTCAAGTAGTACATGTACATAAATAAATATGTTTATAAATAAATTTATATTTATATAAATAAACTATATACTATATAAATCAAATGCATTTATAAAAATACATGTATTTAATTAAAAATGTATTTAACAGATACATGTGTTTAACAAATAAATAAATTATAAGTAAAGTATAGAAATAATTAAATACATGTATGAAAATAAAAACATTACAGTGAAATCCATTAATTTGTATGATGAAGATATGCTAATCAACAAGCAACATTTTTTCCTCTTTTTCCTCATTTTCTTTCCTATTCCTCCTTCCCTTTGCCCTCTTTTCCCCTACTTCTTCCTCTTTTTTTCTTTAAATGTGTTCTAATAGATTGTATTATTTATTCATTAAGTATACTGCCCTACTTAGCACTTACTTAGCCCTGGGAATGCTTTAGAGAGGACCAGTTCCTGCTTGTACCATTCCTTACCTTCCTTACTGTGATTCACAGCCCTTCCCCCTCAAGCTTGTGAGCTCTAGGACCTGCAGCCAAGGCTAACATTGATGTTTATTTATTTCAGTTAAAGTCTAGCTCATGGAAATAACTAATGAACATCTACTAAATAAGTTACAAATAAATCACTTAGAATGGCATTTAATGGTAGTCCATATTGAGGTTTGAACATACAATTTTCCCCACAAACTCATGGGTTGAATCCTCAGTTCCTAATTGGTGGTCAGGCTTGTGTTGGGAGGTGGCGCCTACATGAAGGAGGTGAGTCAGTGGGAAGGTCAGGATTGGCCCTTGGTTTCTTGCTCATTCTCTACTTCCTTTCCACCCTCACCTGAGAGTCACATTATCCATACACTTTCACCAGCATGATGTTCTGCCCAAACGTGTGGAGATGAGCCACCGTGATCTGAGCCCTCTGAAACTGTGAGCCCAAGTAGATCTTTCTTATTCTATTTCTGTCAGGTATTTGGTCATGGTAATGGGAAAACTAGCCAGCATACTCCTAAAGTGGTTTGAGAAAATATGAAAATATAATGTCCCAAACACTAACTAAAGATAGAAAATATTGGAACCCACCTGTCAACACTTCTCCATAGCTAAATCTTGCGTGCCCCTTCATGATCATGATGAACTATTCAGTGAATGAGAATTCTGAGAACATGAGGCCTTAGTGATTTCTAAACTTGCCAAAAGTAAAGAAACTGGGTAAGTGTGTGTGTGTGTGTGTGTGTGTGTGTGTGTGTGTGTGTGTGTAAAGGGAGAGGGGGTATACTTGAATCGTCCCTTCTGATAAACACTGAACCACTCATAAATTGTGTTCTTTCTCAATAGGAAAGACAAAACAGAATTGCATTATCTAGTACATAAATCTTTTGCTACTTGTACTTGTTATGATAATCAAACAAAAAATAACTTTAAATTCTTAAATGAAATAAACAAGTGGCCAGGGCATGTGTAATTAAATCTGGCACCAAAAAGAATGGAAAATATTAGATTATGCAAATATTAATTAGTGAGAATGAAATTGACACAAGGGTCAACAACACAGCAAAAACTCAATAGATGAGTGATTAACCCATAGAAGCTAATATGAAAAATATTTCAACTGCATCAAGTACCAAAGATCAGAAGCAGATAAAAGTCTTCTAAGAAGGACAATGCTCACTCATTGATATAAGAGGAATTCCAGATCTTATCAAAATTAAATTAAACAAGCAGAATAAAAGACCAGAGCCCAAACCAGATGTGGATGCTGTAAGCCAGAAAGGAGTAATGGGAAATAAGAGAAGCAGGATTACACTGGGCACAAGAAGCAAGGCACATTGAAGCCCTATTCGCTCTTCAGAATCACCCTCTCCCTCCAATCCCAGATATCCTCCTGCTACACAGAGAGTTCAAAACCATAAAGAGATGGCTGGGGCAGGGGGTAGCCCGTGGTAGGGCACTGGCCTAGCAGGTGTAAGGTCCTGGATTTGATCTGAGGTGTTACAAAAAGAGGAAATATAATCACGTAACAAGACCACAGGCAGAAATACAGCACTGGAAAATAGTTTACTGCTGCATTCTATCTAAAGTACACCCATTTGTTGAGCAAATAGACTTGCATAGAACTATGTAATTTGGTTGGTTATAACATCTATTACACCAGAGTGCTTTCATCAATACTAATAGCATGAGAGGCCTTCCATATTAATAAAATTTAGGAGTCTCTATATAGTTTGACTTCTTTTATTATGATCTCTCTCTCTCTCTCTCTCTCTCTCTCTCTCTATATATATATATATATATATATATATATATATATATATATATATACTGTATATATTCTCTCTCTCTCTCTCTCTCTCTCTCTCTCTCTCTCTCTCTCTCCCTCTCTGTCTCTCTGTCTAAACTTTTGGTTTTTTTTTAATTGAAATGTATTCTCTTGGAAATTTAGGTAAAAATCTAAATTTAAATTATATAAAGTTTATTTCTAGACTCACAAAAATGTCACTCACCATACTTTTTTCTTTGTATAGTTTCCTTGCTGTGCACGGATGGAGGCAGGGATACATTCCAGCTGTCCTCCTGAATTGTGCTCTGCCTATATTTTTGAGACAGGGTTGCTCACTGAATTTGGTGTTCACCTGTGCTCCCCTTCTGTACCTCTCAGTATTATATGCAACTATATTCATTTTCTACATAGTGCAAACACTTTACCTCTGAGTGATCTTCCCAGTCAGGGAATCACCATTCCTACTCTTCTTTGATGTCAGTTGCCTTCTTTTTCAGAAAGAGTAGCAAAAAAAAAAAAAAAAAAAAAAAAAAAAAGTTGGCATTGTATCTAGTTTATGTTGTTGTTGCTTTGTTTGTTTGTTTGTTTGTTTGTTTAGGGGTTTTTAATGCTAAATGTAAGATCGGCCCAAAGCAAAACAAAAACAAACAACCCACCAAAAAAACCAAGTTTCTCTAAATACTTTCCAACTTGTTGTAGTTGTCCTTGTAAAAAGCCGTTGTAAATGATATGCACTTCAAATAAGATTTTGAAGTTCATTTTATTGTAGAATCATTCTAATTGAATAAAACATATTAAATAATGTATTTACTACAAATGCAAGTTAATTAATGTTTAAGAAAAGTATTACATTACAATATAAATTTCTCCTGGGAAAAATTGTGTGTGTGTGTGTGTGTGTGTGCGTGTGTGTGTGTGTGTGTGTGTGTGTTCATATAGTTCATATTAGTTTTTGCTTACTTATTGATTATCTGAAGTTTTTATTTCTAACATATTTAGGAACGTTTTCACTTCCTGTGGAACTTTGGCTTCACTGTGACTCCCCTTCAAGTGTTTAAATATGTTGCTATTTCCTGTGCTTATTCCTTATGTAAGGACCTTGCATGTCACCACCACACCTTATCAGTAAGTTAAGAAGATGGGCAAACTGAAAAAAATCAAAAGCTCTTCTTATATTGGACTCTGAGCATAAGAGAGGTGAGGGTGGCAGTCACAGGGCATGTGCCAAATTTTCCTCTCTATAATAAACTATTGGACAGAGCAATATATGAGGAAGAATTTATTTCAGCTTACAGTTGCTAGGTAATTTTAGTTCATCGTGGTGGAAAGGCATGGTCTACCTCACTGTGGTAGGAGATGAAACAAAGATACCGCACATCACAGCAAATAGGACTCAGAGAGTACAAGATGGAACCAGGAAAGGGTGTGATCTTGAAGGCCTGACACAGTAACTTCTCTCTGCCAGTCTTCAAAACAGTGTCATAAGGCAGACAATTTGCCTTGCCTTGCACACTTCTTCCTGCAGTATGCTCAATACACTTGGGTGACCAGGAAATGGTAGAAACTGGGAAATGGGCAATCACACTGGGCAAATCATAACAAGATGCCCATTTCCATGACTTCTTCAAAGGAGATTTTTTTTGGGGGGGGATGAAAAATAAATTCCAATCTTTATTGCATAGTGAAAAAAAAAAAAGCTTCTACCCTTTTTTTCCAACTTTTATTAGATATTTTCTTCATTTACATTTCAAATGCTATCCTGAAAGTTCCCTATACTCTCTCCCATCCCCCACCCTGCTCCCCTACCCACCCACTCCCACATCTTGGCCTTGGCCTTCCCCTGTACTGGGGCATATAAAGTTTGCATGACCAAGGGGCATTTCTTCCAAATGATGTTAGCTTTGTTTTAAACACATTAGTGTTTTACCTAAATGTTTAAGTAAATATGCTATGAAAATATAGTACCAGAAGCAAGTGCCAGATTCCCCTGCAATTGAAATTTCTGAGAATTGTTAGCTGCCATGTGGATACTGGGAATTAAACCTGGTCTCAGAAAACACAGTAAGTGGTTTTTTTTGTTGTTTTGTTTTGGTTTGGTTTTGGTTTTGGTTTTGGTTTTGGTTTTGGTTTTGGTTTTGGTTTTTTTGAGACAGGGTTTCTCTGTGCAGCCCTGGCTGTCCTGGAACTCACTTTGTAGGTGTGCACCACCACGCCCGGCTCCAGTAAGTGTTTTTAACTGCTGAGCCTTCCCTCCATCCCATTTATCTCTAAGAACTTACCGGAAGCCAGGCTGTGGTGGCTCATGTCTTTAATCCCAGCACTTAGGAGGCAGAGACAGGCGGATTTCTGAGTTCAAGGCCAGCCTGGTCTACAGAGTGAGTTCCAGGACAGCCAGGGCTACACAGAGAAATCCTGTCTTGAAAAACAAAACAAACAAACAAAAAAAGAACTTACCAGGGTTTTCATAAAAAAATAATAGGAACTGTGTTCTTGTGATTGTGGCAAGGAAAGAGAAAACACAAGCTTTGGAGCCACCTGGGCAGGCTCTGAGAAGAACCCATTCAAGTGAGTCTATAGGGGTTTTGTTTTTCAAAACCTACTTTGATAATAGTTCTGAAATGCTTTAGCATCCCTTATAGCCCACCAACCAAAGACAGGGAAGGAAAATGGCTAATAGGACGGGGTGGGGGGTGGGGGGCATGGACCAGTTTAGAAGTAGTTCAACAGGGCAGTTCCAATCTCTGTTGTCTGTAGTCCACAAGCAAACCATCAAACAGGAGTCGGTAGCAACGACTTGATCCAGAAGAAACCGACAAGCTCTGCTGATTGGTAGAAGTTCACTGAAGTAGCAAGCAGCAGCTGGAACACTACCAGAAGTTCTTTGTTGCATGCATTTCTCTCTATGAAGTCAAGACAAGGGAAGATGAGCAAAGAAAGCAAGGTAAACCAATGCTAGAGCATCGTCAGCAAAGACCAATGTCAACTTAAACCAATGAAGACTAAGGAAGGCCAGCAAAGTGAACCAATGCCGGAGTGTCCTGCATTGTCTGATGGGTTATACTCATATTCTTTCCAGACATGGTGTGTCCTCTGAAGTATCTGCTCCAGAAAAACAGCACGTGCACTTTCACCTGGCAGCTTCCAGAAAAACTGCACGCATCTGTTCCCTGCAAAATATCCTCTCACATATCTGCTTCAGGAAGAAATCCTCCCAGGTGTCTACTTCAGCAAAACATCCTCTTGTTGAGCACCGGAGGTAGGAAAATAAAGGGGTGGGAGAAACCCATGTCCCACCAGAGCTCAGGGAGTCTGCCGCAGGACAGGCCTCCGCACCACAGATCACTGGGTATCACGGAAGAGCCGGTTTTGGGGTCCCTGGGTCGCAGGGGCCTGGGACAACAGACTGTTGTATGTCAAGGAAGAGCTGAGAACAGACCCTTGGGTGGGCTCTGGCCTGGGGGGTTGAAGGAAGATTGGGGGAGAGCTCTAGCGTTACCGCAGGGATAAGAGAGTCTAGCTAGCTGAGGCTGCTAGCTTGGCGGGAGGCTTGGATTGGCTGGAGGCTGGCTGGAACAGAGGAAGGACTCCCAGTGGGTGTTTAGACATGCAGCTCATTAGAGGGAAGTCTGCTCCATGGCTCCAGCACTGCTGATCTCAATGAGCAGAGACAGTCCATGGTTTTAGAGCTTTACTGTAGAAAAGCAGAGAGAAAGAGTGGAGTAAAGAGGCAGAAGGTGTGTCTTTTTTTTTTTTAATACGTAAGTACACTGTAGCTGTCTTCAGACACTCCAGCAGAGGGAGCCAGATCGGATGGTTGTGAGCCACCATGTGGTTGCTGGGATTTGAACTTATCAGCTTCGGAAGAGCAGTCTGGTGCTCTTACCCGCTGAGCCATCTCTGGGTGGGCTGGGGATCAGGGCAGGGGGAGGGTATAAGGGGATAGCATTTGAAATGTAAATGAAGAAAATATCTAAGAAAGAAAGAAAGAAAGAAAGAAAGAAAGAAAGAAAGAAAGAAAGAAAGAAAGAAAGAAAGAAAGAAAGAGAGAAAATCTTCAAGCCCAAAGCAAAGGTGAAGCACTCGTATGGAGAACACTCACGTGCCTCCTAATTACTGTTTTACTTTGGCTCATCTTACCTTCCTTGTCCAGCCATTTGTGCCCATATTTAGTCATCCCTCTGCCTCAACTTTCGTACACTTTAAAGAAATTACAGGCACCGGTGCTCACTTTTTAAGCACTGCAACATTCACAGTTGTTAACTGTACCCCAAATGTGTGTGCTTTTTCTTCTAATGAAAGTTTTAGCCATACATTTCTGTTTGTTATTGAATTTTTTTTGGCTAAGATGGAGTATATTTTACACTTGTTAACTTTTGGCACCCATGTTTTCCCAGTCCTTAATAAGAACATACTGCCATCTCTCTAACCACTTTCCTCCTGTCTCCCGGTGCTTCTCAACCTTCCTCAGGCTGTGACCTTTAATACAGTTTCCCATGTTGTGGTGACCCCTCAACCATAACAATACTTCACTGCTACTTCATAACTGTAATTTTGTTACTGTTGTAAATTGTAATATAAACATTTGATAGGCAAAAAAAAAAAAAAAAGAGGCAGAGGGTGGCCATGGCCACGTGGAGATAGGGGAGAAGGGAGGGGGAGAGGGGGAGCAAGAGGGCTAGAGAGAAAGCAAGAAAAGTAAGAGAGAGCAGAGGGACCAAGCAGCCCCCTTTATAGAGAGCTGGGTTACCTTGCTGTTGCAGAGTAACTGTGAGAGCAGAGTCTGGACAGTCTATGTGACTGATAGCCACAAAAATGATGGAGTTGAGGGCTAATGGTGTCAGGCACTTGTGTCTGTGGGTGTAGGTCGCTGTTCTGTCCCTTGTAGAATTTTCTACTGGATCTCCAAAGTCAGCCTCGCTCTACCAGAACACAGACTGCCTTTCGCTGTCCCACATCCTCTCATAAGACAATTTCCAGAAAAACATCACATAACACAACTGGGTCCCCTTCAAAATCATAAATTCCCACTTCAAGAGCCTAACCCTCTTGGGTGTTATCAGAGTTGAGGAGACCAACTCCAGCCCCACCTTGCTGTTCTGTCCCACCACTGCTTTTGAAAGGCAGGAGCTGAAAAGTGCTTATAAATGTCAAAACCCAGTGTCATGGGCTCACTGGAAACTGAACCTCTGGTAGGGCTAGAGAATGCTTCTTATCCCCCACTTCACCACTTCCTGTCCTGCTACTTCAAAAACTACAAGGAGAATGATGGGTTTAAAGATATGATATGCCATATAGGCAAGACCTGCTTCCAAACCAAATGCTGCAATGAGTAGGCAAATCTAGAGGTTTAGAGAGATGTCTTTACACAGGCAAAGCCAAAACCTGGCATGGTGAGTCACACCTATCTTCTCAGTTCTTGGGTTGCTGAAATGGGATGGGTTTTTTTGGGAGTTCTCGGCCAGCCTCAGCTATACAGTGAGACCCTGTGTCAAAAAGAAACCACACAACAACAATAACAACAACAAAGAAGAGACTTAATTTGGAAAATAAATGAAAATACAGAAAAACTAAATATACATAAATAAATGTGATTTTTTTCCTCTACGTGGAGTAATTTTGCATTATGTTTTAAATGTATATGCATTCATATTGGGGGGGGGGTTCGGCATTCATATTTTTTGAGACAGAGTTTCAGTCTGAATACGAGATTTTCTTGAAGCTTGCTACTGTACCCCAGGCTAGACTTAAAATTGATGGTAATCCATAAACACTGGAATACAGGTATTAGATGCTGTGCCTGGAAAGTACACATTTTTCTAAACACCTTTTTTAAAAGGAAAAGATATAAATTAGAAAAATATGAACCAGGCTTGTTTTCCAAGCAGAAAGGATCTAGGCAGAGCAACACACTAAAAGACAATTTGTGTCTATGAGCTGAATCAAAAACAAGCAGGTACACATTTGGCAAATGTTTATTGAATTACTAACCTGGGCCAGGCAAGAATATGTGAGAACTAAAGAAGATAGAGTGATTAAAGGTATAGGAGAAATGATTTCATTCTCACTAAAGTGGAAAGTAAAGTCTATGGCTAACCATGAGGTTAAGATAATTGAGAATTAATACATAATATGTATTATAAATACATATTGAATATAATAGATAAGATATAAGATTGTTAAGACATAAGATATATATATAATATATAAATAGATATGGAACAATCCTTGATTTTTTTTTCTTTGAATCCTAGAGCAAAAGTAGAAAAGAGAGAGAATAGAGGGACTTCAAGATCAAGGAGGGTGGCTGGGGATGTGGCTCATTGACAAAGTTCACACCTGGCATGTGCAAATACCTGAGAATTCCATCCTGAGAAGAAGGGAAGGGGAGGGAAGCGGAGGGGAGGGGAGGGGACTAAAAAAGGAAAGGAAATTACTACAGGAATATGGAGACAATTGAAAGGTCCTGAAATTAATTCACGAGTTGGGAGTAGAACTCTGGAAACAAAAACCTTGATACAGGCAGGTGTTACAGAACACAAATTCTCTGATACAGTGAAGCAGTTCGTGAAGACCAGAAGCACAGTGGGGTAACTTATGGAGACCACATTTATTCTGTCTAACAGAGTTGAACTTAATTGGAGAGGAAAATGTTAACCTGTCACACCCCCTCTCTGATGCCAAAACTCAAAAGTTATTTTTAAAATATAATTAGGATTTTGAGACAACTCAGCAATGACAGGATAAAGCATCAAATGTCACTGACCTATTTTTTTTTTTTTTTTTAGGTTTCCCATTTCTTGTGAGTACGGTATAGTTCTCTTAGTAGCAAGCGGGTGGCAACACTCTTCAACTGGGTGCCATATTCTCCTGGGTTTCACATTCCATTTCAGTTAGCAAATCTGTCAATTAAATAGACACACTTAAATAGCTCATCAGCAATCAAAGGACCCTCCCTGGAGCTCAGGCACTCCATCTGAGCTGGTTGATTTTCTGCTCTCTGCCTTGGTCCTTGCTCAGAAGGAAGGATCGGAGCCTGAAGTACAAAGACACTGGCTTGTTTGTTTGGGCAGTAATTGTCTCTCTTCTTGAAAGGAGCCCTTAAATTGCTTCTATATTTAGAAACAAGATTGCCCTGCTGTTGCTATTGGTCAGAAAGACTTACTTACCTCTTAGAGTTGCTATTTGACTGATGAACAGACATTTGTTGGACACAAGCTAAAGACACAGGAACTTTTATTTGAATGCATGCCTATTGAGGCCATTATGACTTTTCTATGAGAACATTAATTGTGGGGGGTTTTACTGCCTACTAAGCACTTTGACTAAACATAATGACAATTTCAAGTTCCTGGTTGTTGTTTGTTTGTTTTGATTCTTGTAGAGCTGAGAATTCATCTCTTGGCCTTTAAACATGCTAGCAAGTACTCTACCAGTGAGCTCTATCTCCAACCAAGTTTCTGATTTATTTGATTGAGTGAGAATTTATTTGTTAAAGAAAAACAGCTCTTGAGAAAACTTACAAAAAGTAAATCCCAACTTCATAACCCTCAGTTGCACAAATATATATACATATGGCTGTGGCTAAAAGAGTTCCTAGGTGGGTCACACACATTCCTCAGAGAAAGCTACCAGAATACTGACTCACCATAGCAGCTAGATTCTCTCTTGGTAGACATCTTGAGTATTCTTCACTCTGTGGCCTAGCTCAGTCACACATCAGACCTTCACTGTTCAGGAAGTACTTTTCATTAATGTAATCTTGGCCCAGACTTTTAAAATCTCAGATAGCTGCATCTCTACTTACATTAAATGTATGTTTCCTGACCTTCGTACTAGAAAAGTTTCCTTATTAAGGAAGGAGAGGAAAGCCATGAAGTAGTGTGTATACAAACTGACTATAGAGATTTTTCTATTTTACCATGAGTAACTTGAACTTACTGTCCTTTTAATTTATGATAAACAAAAATGTTACTCAATATCTTAAACAGATCAATCCTCCAGAAGAAATTCTACGCAGAATAATGAAAATTTGCCATG
Organism: Mus minutoides; assembly: GCA_902729485.2. Classification (NCBI taxonomy): domain Eukaryota; kingdom Metazoa; phylum Chordata; class Mammalia; order Rodentia; family Muridae; genus Mus; species Mus minutoides. The sequence goes on along the minus strand of LR752317.1, from coordinate 53,553 downwards.
CCAAAATTAAATCTCTCTAGACTGGTTTATATTAGAAATCGAAAACTGATGCCTCCTTATGATAAAATGAAATTGTTGCAGTCTTCCTTTTCCCTTCACTCTGACACCTTCCCCTCCACACACAGCCTTTCCTGGTTCCAGCCAATAATAGCTCTATTTTCCTAATGCCTGAGACCTAAGGATGTAGGATCATTTTTAGTAGTCTCTAAGCTGATCTTTCTAAATCTATCTCTCTGTTCTCTATTCTCTTCCTAAAAGGCCATGTTCCACTGCCATTATTCGGTTATTGATAAAAGTGAAAGTCTACTATGGTCTCATCTGCTCTTTAACATGATCTATCACCATTTGCCCTCAGCTCCTTCCCTTCCACCTATCTTACATTTCTTCAAATACATAAAGAGTCTTCTGTGAGATTTTAGACTTGCTGTTCTCATAGCCAGGAATATTTTTCCTCCAAATGATCATGTGACAATGCTTCCTTAAGATCTCATCTCAAACATGATCTCACCAAAGGAAGGGTAATTTCAGCACCCATCTAAAACAATTACAGCCTTCCATTAATTCGCACCTTACTTTCTTGCCATGCCTTATTCTCTCCATAGCACTCACTATCCCCTTGACTTACAATAATTGTTTATTTTATATCTCCCTTGATTTATGATTCACAGTAGGTAATTAATAAGCATATCATGAGTAATAATGGTGATAATAAGAAAAATAAAAAAAGGTTTTGTCCTCTGGATTTTCTATAGAGCTATAAGTAGTCTTTAGTACAACACTTACAGTCAATATTCCAAGAGCACAACTTATACAAATGTATTCACAAAAGCTAACATTGCAACCATCAGATTGAGCTCAGAAACCCCAGTTAGAAGTTAGGGGAAGGACTGGAGGAGCAGAGGGGGATTGTAACCCCATAGAAAAAACAATGTTGGCTGGCCAGACCACCCAGAGCTCCCAGGGATTAGACCACTAACCAGAGTATACACAGAGGGATCCATGGCTCCAGATACCTACGTAGCAGAGGATGGCCTTTTCTGACATCAGTAGGAGGGGAGGCCCATGGTCCTGTGTCAGTTTGATGCTCCAGCATAGGGGGATGCTGGAGCAGTGGGGCAGGAGCGGGTGGGGCTTGGGAGACCACCCTCATAGAGGCAAAGAGGAGAGAGGAGAAGGCAGATGGGATGAGGGGTTGTAGAAGGGTAACTAAGAAGGGGGATATCTTTTGAGATGTAAATGAATGGAATGATTAATACAAATAAAATAAAATTTATAAGATATAAATGGAAGGAAGGAAGGAAGGAAGGAAGGAAGGAAGGAAGGAAGGAAGGAAGGGAGAGAGAGAGACAAAGAAAGAAAGAAAGAAAGAAAGAAAGAAAGAAAGAAAGAAAGAAAGAAAGAAAGAAAGGAAAGAAAGAAAAGAAAGAAAAGAAAGAAAGAAAGAAAGATCTCTAAAAATGCCTTTTTTTCATGTCATGAAGCATGTATGTAGCACCCTCCTTCTCAGGGCACACCACAGGTATCTGTTATTACAGTGTTTCTTGGGGCTTATTTAACCTTCTTCACTAAGGCAAGCTGTTGTTTCCTTTCCCTTTCTTGAACTCTCTTTCATTTTGGTGCAATCCAGATCCAGCAAATGGATACATGGGCCTCTACAATCTGTGGGTTAATTGTAGGTGTGACATGAAGGACAGTAGCACTGTGTAAGGGTGAAAATATCATGATACAAGATCTCTCAAGGATTCTGGGATCTTAATGAAAGATTGACAAAAAGTCAAGTACCTGAACATAAAAAAATAATGCTTAGTTTTTTTAATCAACTACACATCTGCATTGGAGTTTAAAATAAACAATATAAATATTCTCTTCTTATAAATTGTCTACTGTTTAGCATAAGAATAGAAGGCATATGAATCTTACCCCCTTGTGATAAGTGTTGGAGTTTATGAAGGAATGTGTAAGGGAAATCTAATTAAAGAAAGCCCTGGAAGTAAGAACAGATTTTGGCCTAAAACCAGTTCCCTAACTCTTACCTGTGACATATTGCACAAATAACTCTAAATTTTCAATATTTTATTTCCTTCTGGTAGAAGGAAGGAATGACTAATGAAAACCATTTTAATGTGACTAAAATGTGTATAACATTTTGGGGACTTGTTTCCTCTAGAAATTCCAATATTTCATAATTACATTAGAAATTGTTATCAAAATTACTCTTTTTAGCTTCATGAAACACACACTGGGGTTCCTATATGCCATGTGGGAAAATGGATGCATCAATTGTTAAAATCAATAAGACTCCCTTCTAAGGCAGTTCCACAGCCTGTTGACAGAGACCCACATGGAAGCTCATGGAGGAGAAGACTGAGGCAGGGCATCAAGGAGACAGCCATCAGCTCTGAAGCTGAGGACTGGGAAGGGACCAGTGTGTATTAATCTACATTCTTGAAATGAATCTGTAAAATTATTTAAAAAAATGAAGATAAGAATAATTTTTTTAAAAAAGACTAAAAATAAATTTCTCAGGTAGACAGCTTCTTTTTTTTTAACCTCTCTTAAACCTCAGTGAAAGATAATGAATATGTGTGTCCCAGCAGCAGAGTGACAGTTGGAAGTAGAAAACTGTGTCTAAATCTGCAAATGTTAACACAGCCATACCCTTAATTTGAAAGTTCTAGAAGTGCATGTACCTTGGCCTGAGGAAGAGTCTTTGGCTTCTGGTATCGGCTTGTTTTCTAATGTGGACTCTCAGTAAGGCGAATGTCTGTGCTGCTGCTGTTTCTGAAACCTCTGCGTCACTGCTGGGACTACATGGGTGGCATTAATGTGTTGAACGAAGGACCATAGCTAAACACTGTGCAAACTATTGTATGTCCACCATTATATGCAATTCTTTGGATGATTCTGTGAGGTACACTTATTTCCTTCATGTTATAAGTAAGGAAATTAAGCCTCAAAGAAATGAAATTACTTGCCCATGAGAATGCAAGTACAGGACAGAGCACTCTAAAATAGCTGGCCCACATGCCTTTCTAATCTACAACTATAGTAGTTTTACATGGTTAAACCATGGGAAGTGTAAGACTCCATCAAACCTAAGATAAATTTGTGCAATCAACTGCCTGAGTACTCCTAGTGTAAAGCTAAATGTACTGGAGGCTGAGAAGATAAAAAACCTGGCTAGCATCCAGTAAGCGTTTAATGTTTCTAGGTTCAATCCCCTGAAAGAAGAGAGAGGAGGGTGGAGAAAAGAAAACAGGAAGGGAAAGAGAAAAAAAATCTCACCCAGGTGTGATACAGCACACCTACAATCTCAGCACTGGACATGTAAAGTCCAGAGGATCAGGAGCGAGAGGGCATCCTGGACTTTAAAAGATCCCCTATTGAAAACAAAAAGACAGTACTGGCAAGGCACCCACAACACCAGATTTTAATAATCATGTAACTCTCCATGCTGTCATTAATTCAATGGATATTCAAAACAAAGAAACTTTATAGATCAAGAACTACTCATTCATTTTCACATATGTATCTCTCTTTGGCTTTCTAAAAGATTTATGATTTTAAAAAATCTGGATAGTGTTTGACAGATTTGAAACATTATTCATTCATATGACATATATTTATTATGAGTAAAAGCACTGAGAATTTCTTACAAAATTTTGTCCCTAAAAGGAAAGATAGGTTTTGCAACAATGGTAAGGAATGCGTTTAAGATAATCTAACTGAAGAGATCTTTGTGGATTCATGCCATGGTAAAAAGTGTAAGGGTTTAAGTTAATTACTCAGGCATTTCCATTAAAATGCTATAGACTGAATTATATGAAGAGAAAAGTGGAGAAAATCAAGGAGCTTAATTAGGTATGGGGTAAATAATACAGAGAGAGAAGGAGGGAAAAGTATAAATCACACTAGCATGTTTGAAAATCCATTTAGGATCATTGTATTTTACATCTAGTAAAATTGCATAGAATGAGTACTTGTGTATATAGTTTAACATAAACTATACCACTTGGCCATAGACTATCTAACAAAACGCTAGCACCAGGGAGGAAAACTTCCTAGCCAGCTGTGATGCTTAGGAACCACAACAATGACCACCATAGCAAGCTATCCCTAAAGGTGTATGATGGGTATTCTTGGTTGTCAACTTGATTATATTTAAAACCTAAATGATTGAGTATATTTGTGAGTGATTTTTTTTTTTTTGGTGAAGAAAATGTACATTAGCAAAGTGTCTGAATATAAAGTTGACTCAAACAAATCATTAGCCTTTCTCTATAGCCACTTTGCTGAAGTTGTTTATCAGCTGTAGGGGTTCTCTGGTAGAGTTTTTTGAGTCACATATGTATTACTATCATATTATTCGCAAATGGAGTTAACAGATATCTACAGAACCTTTCATTCTAAATCAAAAGAATATACTTTCTTCTCAGCACCTCATGACACCTTCTCAAAAAATTGATTATATAATTACACACAAAACAAGCCTGAACAGGTACAAGAAAATTTAGATAATCCCATGCATTCTATCAGATCACCACGGACTAAGGCTGGTCTTCAATAACAATGAAAACAACACAAAGCTCACATACTCATAGAAACTGAATAACTCCCTACTCAATGATAACTTGGTCAGTGAAGAAATAAAGAGAGAAATTAAACACTTTCTAGAATTCATTGAAAACTAAGGCACAACATACCCAAACTTATGGGACATAATGAAAGCAGTGCTAAGAGAAAAACTCATAGCACCAAGTGCCTTCATAATGAAATCGGAGAGATCCTATACTAGCAACATAATAGCACACAAGAAAGCTCTAGAACAAAAAGAAGAAACACACCAATGAGGAGTAGACAGGAGGAAATAATCAAACTCAGGGCTGAAATCAACCAATTAGAAACAAAGAGAGCTATACAAAGAATAAACAAAACTGAGAGCTGGTTCTTTGAGAAAATCATTAAAATAGATAAATTCATAACAAAACTAATGAAAGGACACAGAGACAGTATCCAAATTAACTAAATCAGAAATGAAAAGAGAGGCATAACAAGAGAAACTGAGGAAATTTTAAAAATCATCAGATCTTACTACAAAAGCAATCTACTGATTCAATGAAATCCCCATCAAAATTCCAACTCAGTTCTTCACAGAGATGGCAAGAGCAATTCTCAACTTCATATGGAAAAACAAAAAGCCCAGGATAGTGAAAACTATTCTCAACAATAAAAGAATTTCTGGTGGAAAGACCAACCTAGACCTCAAGCTGCACTTCAGAGCAACAGTGATAAAATCCACATGGCATTGGTACAGAGACAGACAGGTTGATCAATGGGATAGAAGTTAAGACCCAGAAATAAACCCACACACTTATGGACACTTGAACTTTGACAAAGAAGCAGAACTATACAGAGGTTAAATAAATAAATAAATAAATAAATAAATAAAAATAAATAAATAAATAAATAAATAAAAGCAGCTTCAACAAATGGTGTTGGATTAACTGGAGGTCTACATGTAGAAGAAAGCAAATTGATCCATATTTATCTCCTTGTCCAAGTGGATCAAGGACCTCCACATAAAACCAGATGCACTGAATCTAATAGAAGAGAAAGTGGGAAAGAGCTTCGAACACATTAGCACAGGGGAAATTTTCCTGAACAGATTACCAATGGCTCAAGCTCTAAGATCAAGAATTGACAAATGGGACCTCATGAAACTGAAAAGCTTCTGCAAGGCAAAGTACATTGTCAACAGGACAAAGCTGCAACTTACAGACTGGGAAAAGATTTTCATTCACCTTACATCCAATAGAGGGCTAATATCCAAAATATACAAAGAACTCAAGAAATTAGTCTCCAGAAAAACCAAATAACCCAATTTAAAAAATGGGCTACAAGGCTAAAGAGAATTCTCATCTGAGGAATCTTGAATGACCAAGAAGCATCTAAAGAAATGTTCCACATCCTTAACTATCAGGAAAATACAAATCAAAAGGACCCTGAGATTCCACCTTATACCAATCAGAATGGCTAAGATCAAAAACTCAGATGACAGCAGATTTTGGCAAGGATGTAGAGAAAGAAGAGCACTCTTCCATTGCTGGTGGGATCACAAACTGGTACAACCACTTCAGAAATCAATCTGGAGGTTCCTCAAAAAAATTGGAAGTATTTCTACCTGAAGACCCAGCTTTACCACTCTTGGGCATATACCCAAAAACTGCTCCAACATATAACAGCGGCACATGCTCCACGATGTTCATCGCAGCCTATTTGTAATAGCTAGAAGTTGAAAACAACCCAGATGTCCCTCAACTGAAGAATGGATACAGAAAATGTGGTTCACATAAGACAGCTGTATCAGAGTCCTTTCAGCAAAAGATGGCCTAGTTGAAAAACAAAACAAAACAAAACAAAAAACAAAAAACAAAAAACAAAAAACAAAACAAAACAAAAAAAGATGGCCTAGTCAGCCATCACTGGGAAGAGAGGCCCCTAGCTCATGCAAACTTTATATGCCCCAGTACAGGGGAATGCCAGGGCCAAGAAGTGGAAGTAGTGGGTAGGAGAGCAGGGCAGGGGGAGGGTATAGGGGACTTTGGGGAAAGCATTTGAAATGTAAATAAAGAAAATAATAAAAAAAAGAGAAAAGAGAATGTGGTTCATTTACAGAATGGAATAGTACTCAGCTATTAAAAATGAGGACATATAAATTTTTCAGGCAAATGGATAGAACTAGAAAATGTCCTGAGTGAGGTAACCTAGACCCAAAAGGATATACATGGTATGTACTCATTGATAAGTGGGTATTAGCCAAAAACTTTGGAATACCCACAGAATACAACTTCAGAATACAGCTCACAGACCATGTGAAACTTAAGAAGAAAGGCCCAAGTGTGGATGCTTCAATCCCACTTAGAAGGTAAAACAAAATAATCACAGGAGGCACAGGGAGGAAGGGATGTGGATGTAAGAGGAAAGAGGGAGGGAAAAGGGGGAAGCAGGAGCAAGTATGAGTGGAGACAGAGAGAAGCCCACAGTGTTAGGAGAATGAACAGAAATATGCAACAGACTCAGGTCGGGGACAAGGGGAACCTCTAGAAAATCCCAGACACCAGGGATGTGAGAGGCTCCCAAGAACCAATGGGAATGACCTTAGCTGAAATGCCCAACAATGGAGAGATGAAACCTGAAGAGACCACCTCTAGTAGATAGACACAGCCCCCAGTTCACATACGGGGCTACCCACTCATCTCAAAATTTTTGACTGAGAATTGTTCTTGTCTAAGGGAAAAGAAAGGAGCAGAGACTGAAGAAAAGATGATCTAGAGTCCACCCTAAACTGGGATCCATCCTATGCACAGACACCAAACCCCGACGGTATTGCTGATGCCATATTGTGCTTCCAAACAGGAGCCTGGCATGGCAGTTCTCCCCTGAGAGGCTCTACAAATAACTGACTTAGACAGTTGTAGATACTTACAGCCAACCATTGGACTGAGGCCAGGGACCCCTGTAAAAGATTTATAGCTGGAGGATTGCAACCATCAACCAAAGAGCATCCATGAGCTGGTCCCTGGTCCCCACTACATAGGTAGCAGAGGACTGCCTTGTCTGGCCTCAGTGGGAGAGAATGTGCTTGGTCCTGTGGAGACTTAATGCCCCAGAGAGTGTTAGAGGGGTGAGGTGGGAGTGCATAGGGGACACCCTTTTACAGAAGAAGGGAGGGGAATGGTGTGGTGTGCTCATGGAGGAGAGACTGAGAAGAGGGACAACATTTGAAATGTAAATAAATAAAATAATTGATTAAAAACAATAACTAGGCATGAAACTTTTACAAGGAATACATAGAAAAAGAGGGAATGAATTTTTCACATGCTGGGCACAAAGAGGGATTGGGGAGGGAAATAATATATCTTAATTAAAAATAAAATAATTTTAATTAATTATGTAAGCTAGAAGAATAACATTCAAAGGCACAACACATTTCTATTTGTAACAAAATTAGTTGCATTGATTGCCAAGTATTTTTCTCTTGCCTAGTATTTTAAAAGTCCAAGAGTCATTAAATGCCAGGGAGTAGGGAGTACTACAGCTAAATATTGTTGTTTAACACCACATGAAACTGAAAAGATACTCAAAGAACAGCATGTTGCCTTTACATGTAGTTTGAAATTTAATACAAAGACAGCCATGGGGCTAATGAGATAGCTCACCACAGTACTTGCCTCCAAGACTGATGACCAGAGTTCAATCCTGGCTTTGACATGGTGGGTGGAGAGAATCTCTAGCAACTTGTCTTCTGATCTCTAGTCATGGCATGCGCATACACATGCTTATACATAATCACAGAATAAATGCCTTTAAAATATTAAAAATGTCCCTATAGTTTTCACATAGGCTATCCAAAGAATCATATAAAACCCCTAATGTTTAATACATAAAATCAAGAAATATCTCAAGAATTTTAATAAAAGTACCTTTATTTTATCACAAATAGCAAAATTATTACATGCTTAATACATTTCTTGTGGGTTTTTTTTTTTATCCTATGGATTTTTTTATACCTGGAGGGCAGTGAAGTGTAGGACAGAAGACTCAGAACCTACTGGTAATTATACATTCTGATTCCCTTAAAAATCCATTGTACCATGCAACAAACGGTATTTTCTAATTTATAAAATAGGCTTAGTCTTCTCTTTAAATTTTTACACGTGATACAAGGCTATTTCCCTTCTGGTATAATAAAATATAAAGACATGGTTGCTTAATAGCTACCTAATTGAATTATAAATACCATTTTAAAAGAATGACTTCCAAGGAGAAAAGCAACATATAATAAAACAGAATTACAATTCTAAATTCAATTTGAAAATCAATCATGGAAAAGGGTAACTTACTTCCCAATTTTAGTAGGAAATGCATTTTCAATACAAGCTCCCTCAGTATAAACCCACCATATCAACAATAATTCAAGTCCAATTGTTTTTTCATTAACTTCAAGTTTAAATCAGACTTAAAGAACCTGTTTTACTTAATCTTGGGCATATCAATAATGATTTAAAGTGTAATGTGGAGAAAGTTACATATTAATGTAATCGACGCTTGAAGATGGAACTTATAGAAGCTGGCTGTCATCCTAACACTTCCCTCCATTTCTGTTTCTACTGCTGTTAGCTGTACCCTAAATCAGTTATCACACAGTTGGTTATACCATGTGCTTAGCTCTGTGGAGGGCAGTATAATTTGAAACTTTTTTTTCAGAAGCAAACTACCAACTGCCAAAAAATAAGAAGACAGAAAATACCTCTGTTTTTCTTTAAATGTTAAATAATGAGATCAGTTGTGTTGGAGGCTGAAAGATGGACAAGACTGAAATCTATTTTCTAAACATATTTTCAAATTTCCTTTCTAATCATTCCTTTATACCTATAATGGATTTGGAATCAACTGCATACAGAATTGCTTTTATCACTTGAGGAAATTTTAGTCCTAAAGCTTCAGGTAGAGAGTTAAATTTCATTTTTTGCATATTCATTAAAGTCCATAGCTTACAATTTAAAACATGTTCTTATAGGAGTATGCAGAAAATCAGTGAATGGCTATGTAACCGTGGATGTAAATAGGAGACAGACTTGATCAATGGCTATACTAGATGAATTGTAAATTTCTCCCTAGCATTTATGGAAAGTTGTGGTAGGATTTGGGGTTGATCTTTAAAAGTTGCAGAGGATGCTCACAGTCATCTATTGGATGGAACACAGGGCCCCTAATGAAGGAGCTAGAGAAAGTACCCAAAGAGCTAAATGGGTCTGCAACCCTATAGGAGGAACAACAATATGAACTAACCAGTACCCCTCCAGAGCTGTGTCTCTAGTTGCGTATGTAGCAGAGGATGGCCTAATCGGCCATCAATGGGAAGAGAGGCCCTTAGTCTTGTGAAGATCATATGCCCCAGTACAGGGGAATGCCAGGGCCAGGAAGCAGGAGTGGGTGGGTTGGTGAGCAGGGCGGGGAGAGGGTATAGGGGGCTTTGGGGATAACATTTGAAATGTAAAGGAAGAAAATATCTAATAAAAATATATATGTAAAAAAAAATTGCAGAGGAAATTCATGAACCTGAGCTCCAGAAGTGCTGATTGTCATAATGTCAGCTAATAAAAAAAAGCAGGACTATAAGCCAATTGATAGCATATTAGAGAATATTATAGAGCATGTTCTCAAGAGCGCTAACTCTCCTTACATCTCTTCGAAGCGTCTCAGACCAAAGGAAAGATGACCCATTTCACATCCACCTTAATCTAAGCCAGCCTTCCTAATGCTGTGACCCTTTAATGCTGTACCTCATGCTGTGTGACCCTCAACCATAACATTATTTCATTGCTACTCCATAATTGTCATTTTGCTACTGTTATAAGTCATAGTGTAAATATTTGATATGCTGGATAATTGATATGTGACCCCCAAAGGGGTTGTCCCCCACAGGTTGAGAACTATTGAAACAATGTTTTTCTCTCCTAGAAGATAAGGGTAATTTATAATGTAATTTTTATAGTCAAATATATTCTATCAAAAAATGTAAACTAGTTCTTAATTCCTGATTCCACACAACAAAATCAAAATTCTCCTGATATCTGTTCTAAAATTTACTGAATAAAATAACAACAACAATTAATAAATATTTTAAGTGTTTTTATGACTATGTAAAAATACTCTAGTATGAAAAACAAAAAGGATCTGAGATAGCAGGAATCCCCTAGAAACAGTTTTCTGTCCCATAAACTAAGGATATTTGCCTCTGTAATGTCAGAAAGAGAAATAGATGAAGCCAAGTCTGTGAACTTTGAGGAAACCCCCACAAAAGATCCCATTCAGAGAAAGGGAAATGGAATGTGTGCAGAGCCATTCTGAAAGCCAACTGTATTCCTCTTGCTTGGTTAGGGTTCCTTGATTGGTCTCTAGGAGTAACTGTTCTCCATGCCTCTTGCTTCCTAGTACAACATCCTCTCTTTTCTATGAAGAGATGCCTGCTTTGCAAATGAGATTATAGGTGTGATCCTTCATGCAAAATTTTAAGATTGAGGGATGTTATATTACTTTTAAAATGTAAGGCCCTTTGCATCCTTAAATATATTCGCATCTGTTTCTAAGGTTTTACGAGAAACTTCCTTAAACAAATACACATATGTTCTGATCTTCGTACTCAACCCCTTTCTTACTTTGCGATCGCTTTGAAACAAGAGGGAAATTTCTGTTTTTCATTCTTTATAGTTCTTTTGCAGTCTATTCAAAATATACAATTTATAGTCTCTCTCTCTCTCTCTCTCTCTCTCTCTCTCTCTCTCTGCAACCTTAACGCTGTGCCTAAAACTCTTAGCTGTATCATCAGGATTATGCAGTTCATCTCTTCTGTGTAATTTGTATAAACAACTCTGCTAAACTTTCCACCATGCAACAAAAATCTCACTTTCTTTACTTCCAATAATATTTCCTTCACTTGTCTCTAACTCACTGATGCCATGAGTCCTCTGCTAACCCCTTATGGTGGCCTTGTAGATAGACCTTTTTACCTTACACCTTACATCTTCCAACCACTTCTAAAAACAAGGCAACAAATGTCAGAATTTTGTTGTGGTACCAGTTTACATCCAAGTGTCACATTCTATCACAGTTCTGGTTGCTATATAAATAATCACCCCTAGAGTTAGTGGCCTAAAAGGACTCTCATTGTATCCTCTCTCATGGAAGCTGTGGGTAAAACCTGGTAAGTGATTTATCTGTGTGGTTCTTATTCGAATGTTTTCATCATAGAAACAACATGTTTGAAATTCATATACTTCTTGTGAAATTTCAGACCTTCTCCAGTTTCTCAATCCATAACCTATAAGTGTAAGCCTCCTCACATCGTGGCTTCCTTGGAACATCAGTACTGAAAACACTGGTGGATCTACCTTTAAGCTTAAGTCTAGAGATCATACTTATATTTTGTTCATACATTTATGTATAGGCTTTAGGGGCTTTTGAACAATACCAGCAGAGTTGAGTTTCAACAGGTACAGTAATTACTAACGGTCCTCTTAAAGAAAAAAAAAGTATGCTGACATCTGTATACTATAATAAATAGGAGCTGGCCATGGTGATACATGCCTGTAACTCCAACACTCTGCAGGCCAAGGCAGAAAGATTGAGAATTCAAAGCCAGTCTGTGCTACACACTGCGACCAGTCTCAAAACAGCAATAATAAATAAATGGGAGAGGAGATTCTGTATGCTCCTTTTTGAAAGTACAATCAACAACAACAACAAAACATTTTCATCTCCTAAGTTTCATGAAAGTGTTACCCCTTACAGTAAGTGAATGAATCTGTGAAAATAGGGTTGAAAAATTCTAAGTTGAAATGTACCTTGGAAAAGTAATTATTATTCATTAATAAGCTCAAGGTAGAACATATAGTAAGACTTAAAGTGAACAAAGGAAAGTGAAATAGCTATAAGGGAGATTAAAAATCAAAATGCCAGTGTATGGGGGTCAGAGAAATGTCTTGGGAGTAAAGGTTCTTGTGTTAAAGTCTAATCGCTTGAGTTCAACCCCTGAGACTCATGTTAAAAAGAAATTTTAATACAGCATCAGGGCTGCTCTGATTACATCCAAAGACATTCCAGGTCTGTTTGATCCAGCTGGAATGCAGAAATCCCCTTAATACACACCTTTAACCCCAAACAATGATATACAATTGAAGGGAGAACAAAGTGATGAGTCAGAGAAAGATTTGACAGGCTCAAAGGGTTCCTAAAACCCTGGACTTGGGAAACAGGAGCAGAGGGTCTAAACTGCTAGCTAGACTAACCAGAATCAGTGAGCTTCAGGTTCCAGGAAGGATCCTGCTTCAATCCTCAAAGTGTAGAGTGATGGAGGAAGACACTGATATTAACTTCAGGTCTCCTCATGCATACCCACATGTATGTGAACACCAAATACATGCAAAGAAGGTGAGGGGAGAGAATCTTCCTGGTTATGTAATTATCACTCTTTGTTTATATGGAAACAGGGATGGTGTTTTTTTCTCCTTGCTGTGTTGTAGGAATAAGAGGGTCTCAAGCACTTTCAAAAGTAATATGGGTCACATACAGCAAATCATGTAGGTGGAAAAGTGAGCAGTTTTCCTTCAAAGTCTTCCCAGAGGTTGAACTGTGCCTGGTAGTTCTGATAAAAGGTCAGGAGAATAATATTGAACACAGGTCAGGGTCTCAAAGTCTTTATGAGCACCTGAGCTCTGAGCTGACTGGGGGAGAAAGGAGGAAGCATGCATTCCTTGGTGTGCTTGCTTCAGCTTTGTCATTGGTTAATGCTTTTAGAGGAGGGAGAAGGGCCCAAGCAGTGAGCAGCCAGGAGGTTATTGGAATAATCCAGGCAGCATCAATCGTGGCTTGGGGATAGAGGGAAAGGAAAGGAAGTTATACGAAGTGGTACCAGGAAATCTGTACTGTGGAAGTTAACACTTGTGTTAAAAGTACTTGATCCTATGCCAGCAAGATAGTGCTGAAAGGGCCCGGATATAACTGTCTCGTGGGAGACTATACCAATGCCTGGCAAACATGGAGGTGGAAGCTCACAGTCAGCTATTAGATGGAACACAGGGTTCCCAAGGAAGGAGCTAGAGAAAGTACCCAAGGAGCTGAAGGGGTCTTCAACCCTATAGGTGGAAGAATAACATGAACTAACTAGTACCCCCTGAGCTCATGTCTCTAGCTNCGTGTGACACGTGCTCACCATCCCCCCCTTTCCCGGTGAAGTTATTATTACTCTAGTCTTGGAACCTTAATTAGAGAGAGAAATACCAATTCCCTATCCAGGCAATAACTTGGTTTTTCCTATTTGGCTTAATGATGACTTCAGTCTCCACATTAACTAGAGGTGAACTCCAGTCTCTGCATGTTCTCCATGTCAGGCAACTCTCAGTAACAGTTAAGTCTCGCTACTATTTAGGTTCAGCTTTGTTATAAGGCATAGCAAAGGTTTATTTAGTTCAAGATCCTTTGGCCCAAGATCCCAGGTATTTTTAGTTATGTGTCGACACATAGCTCCTATTTGAAGTCCTAAAGCTACTCTGAGACCCACTGAATGCTGAAACATTTTCCCAGTGGACGAGCCCATTTGCAGAACCAGGTGTTTCTATAACTGTACCACTGTGAGAAGCCTTCACAGTGCTCCGAGGCCCCTTAAACTCCCCTTCCACCTGGTTCTTTTTTTTTTTTTTTCTTTTACTTGGTTGTTTCCAGTGGCCACTTGCGCCTTTCAGGAATCTACTTGTTTGTGTAGGTGTCTTTCTTTGTTTCTGAGTTTATTTTGCTACATTTTAAAGAGGAAAATTTATAGAAAAAAGGTTTTACAAGCTGGTGTTGGGAGTCACTCGCATTTCGACCAGGTGCACTCCTAATGTGCAGGTGTCAGCCAATGAACAGGTATGAAAGGCATGATGTGAGTTGAGCCTCTGGAGGATTAATTGTGCGTGTCTGTAATGAATGCACCACAAGGGACACTCTCTACATCTGGGGTAAATTCAGGCATTCTCTCTCCCAGACTCCCCTCCCTGTTTTCCCAGTTTCCTTATGTGATCTTAAGCGTAGAGTAACCATTGCTTATTTTCGCCTAGCATGAAAATGAATATATATTATATAATAATGCATATGATTTCAATTTTTAGGTAACAAACACAGTTTTGTTTGACTAAATAGTAAATTATTGTATATTTTTAAGTAGTCTATTCCTACTTTAAAATACCATACTAAGGACACGGTTAAATTTAACCCTTTACTTCACATTAAACATAATATAATAACTTAGTCCAGGTTCCTGCCTTAGGATAGGATAAGTTGTATTCCTATTACATTAGTTTTCTCATTATGGAGAAACATTGTGGAGAAGATACTCAATCCAAAATTTCAAATTCTACCCAAAATAGCCTTTCATAATTTCTCATTCTAAGTAATATACTATTTTGCTTCATGTGTTTCATATTTCAGAACATCTTATTTCCTTTCTTAAATAATATATTAGGGAATACTTTGGTTATTTTACTATGCTATAGTCCTACTAATGGTGTTTATATAAATTTGTGATTGATTATGTTTTTATTCTAAACTTGTTTTTAGATTTTCTTAAATGGCATTTTTATAGCTATGTTAAAACATGTAATTAAGAAACAGGACTAGAAAATACACACTATTTTGATGAAATGGAATACCAGGCCAATTCTATATATATTGTGTGGAGAAATCATGTTTTAAGAAAATGTTGTATTTTTTGAGTTTTTGAAGATTCCAACATTTATAGTCACTGAAAGTTTTCCACCCTAAAGAAAAACAATTGAATTGATATGTGCAATCATTAAAGAATTTAACACCATCTATACATCATCACATAAATAGGTTGACAGCTCTATTATACACAACACAAGATCAGACACGCAACTATAAATAGAATTGCTTTCCTATTTCTAAACAGTTTGAGTTTCATGTGAATGGATGATTGGATGTTGCTGGAACGCAGAAAATATGAAAGTAAGTATGTGATCATTACAAAGAAGGAAGCAACTGTCATTTTTCTTTCTTTTGCTTAAACAGCACAATTCCCATTTTCATAGGTGTGGCAGCTGGAAACCTGAGGTCCAAGGTCCAGCTGCCTGTGAGGTTGGTATCTCTGCAGCCTCTCATCCTGGTTTGTGGATGCTCTTCTCCGAGTTGTCTTCTCTGCGCATACACACTCCTGGGCTTTTATCAGTCACCAATGCTATTAGAATGGAGCTCTATTCAACACCAGTTACCTTTTAAAAGGTCTCCAACTACCCATACATGGTAGGAATTTGGACTCCAATTTATGAATTTAGAAGCTTAGCAGGGACAAAATTCAATTCACAATGTAAGATAATTTTAAAAGTCCAAAATTTCTATGGAGAAAATATGAGCTCTGTCAACTTGTGATGATTCACTGGGGTTAATCAACGCTACTCTAAGCATCTCTTTTCTCCCCTACAAAGCACTAACAATAACTAATGTATAACACATCACATGCAAGAGGGTGTAAGTGAAATAGCTGGCCCTGACTTTATAGTGCTAACGCAAACTCCATGGGATTTCGGGGGGGGGGCACTTTTTGTTTCATTTGGGGGTGTCTTTTTCTTATTGATTTTTTGTTTGCTTTTCTTTTTGTGTTTTGGTGTGTGTGTGTGTGTGTGTGTGTGTGTGTGAGAGAGAGAGAGAGAGAGAGAGAGAGACAGAGACAGAGACAGAGAGAGACAGAGAGAGACAGAGACAGAGAGACAGAGAGACAGAGAGACAAAGACAGAGACAGAGATGAAGTGAGAAATGGGGTGAGAAGAACCTAGAAGTTGGGGAATCAAATATATTATATTATATTATATTATATTATATTATATTATATTATATTATAGCATATAACCTTTTTTAAATAAAAAGGGGAGTGAGAAGAAAATGCGGACTATTTCTAAGGAAATTCACATGAAATAAAGTAAATTAAATTCTCTAAGTTAAAATCAGAGTTTACAGTCTGGCAGCCCAAGAGTCCTAAATAGGC
The DNA here is from genome assembly GCA_902729485.2 of Mus minutoides. Lineage (NCBI taxonomy): Eukaryota > Metazoa > Chordata > Mammalia > Rodentia > Muridae > Mus > Mus minutoides. Next base: position 36,956 of record LR752317.1, on the reverse strand, counting down.
TAAAAAGCTGGTTGTTTGTCTGCATGGTGTCTAAAAACTGGTACATTAGTATTCAATCTTAAAAAGCCAAAGGAAGCCGGGCGTGGTGGCGTACGCCTTTAATCCCAGCACTCGGGAGGCAGAGGCAGGCAGATTTCTGAGTTCGAGGCCAGCCTGGTCTACAAAGTGAGTGCCAGGACAGCCAGGGCTATACAGAGAAACCCTGTCTCAAAAAAAAAAAAAAAAAAAAAAGCCAAAGGAAGCCACACAAACATCTGAGTTTCCATTTTTGCCCATTTCTAAGCATAGTACTTCTAGGCTGCTCCTTGGAACAGCAGGGCTGCCACCCAAAGTATAGCTTTTTCCGGGACACCATAATCCCTGCTTGTTTGTACCCAGCTCCCAATCATTTCTTGCCTCAACTGTGCTATGGTTGACAAAAATATAATAATAATATAGCAACAACTTATCTGTTAGTGCATTTCCCCTTTGTGTGTGTGTGTGTGTGTGTGTGTGTGTGTGTGTGTGTGTGTGTGTGATACAATATGAACATGTGTGCCTGCGTTTCTGTGAGTATGTAGAAGCCAGATGAAGAACCCTGTCAGTATCTGTTTCATTTCTTTAAGGCGTAGTCCCATCCATTGAACGTGGAACTAGAATGGCGGTCAGTGAGCCGCAGTTAAGCTCCTGTCTCCACCTCCCAGAGCACCACACTTACAAGTAGGGGCACCTACCACACCTGGGATTTTACATGGATGCCTGCCTGGTATTCTAACTCAGACCCTGCTGCTGGCTTTGCCTTCTCTCCAGCTTCCAATTGCTGCTTCTTACCCAATAATTATATTCATCTGTAGGTTGTTGAATAAGAAAGCAATAAAAAAATGTTTAATGGTTTAGTCACAAGAAAAACTGAACTCATAAAAGCAGCCATAAATTACAAATTGTGACAGACTGAAAATAAAAACACCCGCTCGATAATAATGCATGTTTATATTTGTTTATATTTGTGGGTATTTTAATTCTCACCATAAAAATAAATTTGTCCCCACAAACATCTGAGTAGTCCATACTGGTACATATGAAAAGGCTTTCTGTGTTTGAGAATTTCACATCCCTCTGGTCCTTTCTGCAGTTGTTTTCTTGGTCGAACTATAAACACTGCCTCGCAGACAGTGGTACCACTGAAATGCCCCTTCATTCACTTGGAAATGAAGATGAATGCTCTGGAGAAAAATAAGGCCGACTGTGATGAGCTTCACAAAAAATAATCGGCATGAGGCACGCAACCTGAACATTAGGAACTGAATAGCTGGATTGGAAAGAGCTGAGAACAGAGTTCCCGGCTACCCCACACTGAGTCATAGCTCTGAAACAAGGCCTTGACTCAAAGCTATCAGGCTGGGGCTGCTGTTTTCCTGGCTCATGATAAGCCTGTCTCTTTTTATCCAGAAGTTGGCCTGTGATTTAACATAGCAATGACAGCGATAGTTATCCCCAAAAACATCCTTCACAAGTTGCTTCTACTATCAATCACTTATTCTTTGTGAATGGAGAAGTGAGTCATGCAATAGCAGACTGCCCATTAGTGGGCCATTGTTAATTGGCTCTTTAATTAGTTTAGTGGCATATAATTATTTGAGGTCAAATAATAATTAAATTTTTGTACACTCCTTTTTCCCCCTGGTAAATCACTACAGGACCACCCTCCATGATAAAGGATCTCTAAATAACACACAGGATGCTTGCCGTGTAACACAAGGAAGTGTGTAATTTTTCCCTACAAAAGCACCCTTTAAAAAAAACTCCTCTTTAAAAAGAACCATTTTGTCATCATTGTGTAAAACTATCTGTTTAAGAATAAAATTTATTGAATAAAAAATGTAATAAGCTCTATTTGTCTAATTGAGTTGTCTAAGGAAAACATAAAGTACATCAAGTTATAATTCTTAACATAAATCACAAGTTAATTGAAATTACAAAGAATATACTGAGCTATTCTGTATAAACCAGACCAAAAAATAATGAAGAGTTATACAAAAGTTGCTTTTCTAACACTTTGAGTGAAACCCAGCCTCAGTATCCCACACAAGTCAAGCATATGATTGCTATTTAAGATTATCCTGCTAAAATTTTATAATGTTCTGATTTAAAATTAGTCCCAGACATTTTATGTTCAATTTTTTGACTTAACAATTATTTTTAAAATTCTGAAAACTTTTAAATATTTTTGAAATACAGTGAAAAAAATATGAGTCTGAAAATGCAATTTAAGAAATGCTAGATTAGTGTATCATCAATACTGGGTAACTGAGCCTTCTTTTAGACTTCAAAGGTGGGTACTAAAGTATTTCAGCTTTGATTTATTAAAGCAGAAGCATGTTCTTTTTAAAAAATTATTTTATTTATTTGCATTCCAGGCATTGCCTCTGCTCAGTCCCCCCCCCCACAGTTTCTCATCCCATTCCTCCTCCCCCTTGCCTCTGAGAGGGTGCTCCCTCCACCAGACCTCCCCCTATTCTGGGTTCTCAAGTCTCTCAAGGATTAAGTGTATCTTCTCCCACTGAGGCCAGACCAAGCCCTCCTCTGCTATATCTATACCAGGGATCTCAGACTGTCCCTGTATGCTCCTGGTTGCTAGCTCAGTCTCTGGGAGCTCCCTGGAGTATGGATTAATTGAGACTGCTAGTCTTCCTATACAGTCACTTTCTCCTTCAGTTTCTTCAATCATTCCCCCAATTCACCCAACATCAGTCCAATGGTTGGCTGCAAATATCTGTGCATCTGTCTCAGTAGATTGCTAGTAGGGCCTCTTAGAGGACAGCTATTCCAGACTCTTGTCAATAAGCACATCATAACATCAGTAATAGTGTCAGGCCTTGGTGCCCACCCCCATGAGATGGATCCCAAGTTGGGCCATTTCGGACTGCCTTGGTCTCTTCTCCACTTTTCTCCCTGCAGTTCTTTTAGACAGGAACAATTCTGGGTCAGATATTTTGACTGCAGATTGGTAACCAGTCCCTCCACTTGAGGCCTGTCGTTATACTGGAGGTGGACTCTTCAAGTTCCCTCTCCCCAATGTTGGGCATTTTGTCTAAGGTCACCCCCATTGAGTACTGAGAGTCTATCACCTCCTGGGTCTCTGGTACTCTCCAGAGGGTCCCCCATCTCTCACCCGTTGAGGCTATTTCCATTCATTCTCCTGGCCTCAGGGCTTCTCTCCTGTCCCCCTCCATACCTGATCATGTTCCCTCTCCTTTTCCCATCCTCTTCTCCTCTCTCACCCAGGTTCCTCCCTCTCTCTGCCTCCCCTGATCATTTCCTTTTCCCTTCCAAGTAGGACTGAAGCATCCACATTTTGGACCTTGGAAGCTTATTCTTGAAAGTAAAGAACATGCTTCAATCATGTTGAGTCTGATCTAACTGAAGAAAACAACTCACCCAAGAGTGCATTTTGATTATGTCAAACCTTTTAGAAAAATCTTGACACTCACTTAAAGCTTACCCAAACTTAGGTAGACTTACAGAAATTTAGAAGTTAATCAGGAGCAAAAGTCTGGGAAAAAAAACATAAGCAATAACAATAAGCAAACAAACAACAAAAACATACAGTTCGTAAAGAAAGTCTTACAAAGACATTCAGTAAAAAAAAATACTTGGTAAAATTAGTTACATTAATGCAAATTACATTGCACATAATTAGAATAAATTAATGAGATTTTCAAGTACAGGCACACACGCATACACACACACACACACACACACACACACACACACACAATTATTTACATGTTGAATCTGCCCATCTTCACAGAAGTTGGTAAAATTTAAAACACCTTGCTATTATTCTGAACCATCTGGAATTTAAACTTTGATCAGATACACTAATCCCTGAGCAAATGGAAGTTAAGTTTTTCACATTATTGCTGCTTTCATTGAACCAGATAAAAGTTCTCAGGCTTAACAAATGCCCCCCTTCTCTCTTTGGCATCAGAGAGAATTACTGATAAATTTTTAAAAAGGTGATTGACATTTTTATGACTTTCAATGGCTTTGGACTTTTTTTTAAAGCTAAATTAGCAGTTTATCCATAGGAAAATGTCTATCCTTCTGTCTTAGCAAACAGAAGCTCATATACACACCATTCTTTTTAGCTAAATGGAGATCACAGTGGTCTTATCAACTCATGCTTGCATACAGCCTTCTAATGTTTCATTGCTTCAGTATTGTCCCCTTTAGGTCGGCTGTACTTCAGAGATCACACAGCAAATGGCAATATACTTATGGTCTACCAGAGAAAAGGTCAGGTTACTAGAGTGATGGTTCACAGGGAAATCTTTTTTTGACAAGTATTTTATTTTGATATTACCAATAATGAAGCTCTGGTATAGAGCCTTATAAATTGGTACATGAACAATATCCCTAGAAATGACAGGTTTTAACTAACTTGAGCAGACCAGTACTTCAATTTACAAATTCTATTAATAGATCAAGGCTTTCAATTCAAATACCTAGCTCTACATCTCATGTACAAATCAAGTGAATTCTCAACAGTCATCCAGGCATGAAGCATTATTTGGAGGATTTAATAAGCAGCACTTTTAATAGATGCGATAGTTACTCTTCAATGTCTTCATGATGTCATTTTGAGATGCCTAAGTTAGTAAAGCATGTATCTTGGTATGTAAGTAAGAGCATTTTCCAGGAGGAATTGAAGAAGATATACTCTGAATATACATCATGCCACCAATTACACTGGAGAGCCTGAATGAAAAAAAAAAAGAGAGAGAGAGAGAAATAGGAAGTACACAAGTACAGATATATTCAATACACATGCAAACACGCACACACACACACACACACACACACACACACACACACACACACACTGAAATATTTATATGTTGTCTCCCAGACACTACTAAGTGAGCAACTTTGTCCCACATGTTCTTGCAAATGTAATGTCTCACTATAGGTTCAAAACAATTGGGCATGTAAATCATGAGCTGAAACTTAATGAAAGCATGACCCACACTAAATTCATCCCCTTTGTTTCATCAGATATTTGTCATAATAACAAATATAGCAAGTGACACAAGAGAAATGAGGGTGTCTGGGAAATGAGACCCAAAACAATGAAAAGAGAAACCCTTGATTCCAGTTCTCTGCAGTCATGTAAATATCCATAAAATCAGTATTAGAAATACTCCAAACAAACAAATTAGTGTGAACAATTTAACAACCTTGAATACTCCTATATGAATGCATAGTTTCTATTATTTCTGAGAAAATATAAAATGATAATAGTAATAGCTAATCTGAACTCCAGATCCTGACCCCCTCGAAAAAAAAAAAAAAAAAAAAAAAAANCTATAGGTGGAAGAATAACCATGAACTAACTAGTACCCCCTGGGCTCGTGTCTCTAGCTGCATATATAGAAGAGGATGGCCTAGTTGGCCATCAGTGGGAAGAGAGGCCCCTTGGTTATGCAGACTTTATATGCCCCAATACAGGGGAACGCTGGGGCCAGGGGGTGGGAGCGGGTGGGTAGGGTAGCAGGGCCGGGAGAGGGGAGGATATAGGGAACTTTCTGGATAACACTTGAAATGTAAATGAAGAAAATATCTAATAAAAGTTGAAAAAAAATTTATTGTGATACAATATCACTATGATTAAACATTCATGCAGAAAGAAATAAGCTACAAAGTTTACCTTTATATTACTCTTGTGTTGTTTGAACACAAACTCCCCACCCTTTCTGAGTTCAAGTAACTAAAAGTAAACTTCACACATCACTTCAGTAACTCAATATTGTGAACTAAGAAGCACAGATGCTTGTGTTTTAGAGTGCATAGGAAATAAATAGGCAATTAATGTTAAATACAGAATTCCAGACCCCATCTCTAGGGAAAGATTCTGATTGGAATTTCTATAATGTCCAAAAAGGTTAAGTTGAGTAATTAATCTGGCTTTCCTTTTCAAGGCCATGCCGTGAGGAGCATTTTTATGGCCTGGGATACCTAAAAGTTTTGATTCATGTCATTCTATGTGATTCTTCACAATTACTGAGAAGCTAGACAAAGATGCTAATGAAAATTGTTAGATAGACTATTCCGGGAGTGGGAGAAGAATGACACCTTATGCTGTGTCCTACAGAATATAATCTTCTTAAGATATACTGAAATCTCATTTTTGAAAATAAAATTATTGACTTTTGTTTAATACACACATTGAATTATAATATAAGTAATAGGATCTTGAAGCTTCAGAAAACATAATGGTGTCAAGGTAAGTTATATCTGATGATGATTCAACATTTTCTACTATTAACCATCTTATAACAAAGTAGACCTTAGTAGCTGGATCCCCTGACCTTCAGAGGAAATCCTAGTAAAAGTCAACATGTTCAGTGTCATCACTAATAGCTGCTGTTATCACTGCTGACATGAACTTATGAACTATGAAATAAGCTTGACATAATTTATAGTCGAGATGTCAGATATGTGAACTCATCCTATCTCCAATTGACTTATAGGTCCAATGTTTTCTTCCTTACAAAACAGTGTCATTACATTAGCTGAAAACTGAAATGTAGCTTAAAGTCAAGTGGCTAAATCCATTAGAGCTATTCTGAGATGTTTAAGAACACAGATGTTCAACCTATCACTGAGAAACAATGCCTCTTCAAAAAAAAAAAAAAAAAAGCTCTCATTATCAGAGCACATAAGGGAGTCTTGCCAAAGACAAACAGAGGGAAAAATGTAAAATATGGGAGAGCAATGAAAAATAGTTAAAGAACCAGAAGGGAGTTGTACCTAAATTATTGTCAGGAAGACATAGTGTTTCTCATTTGTTTTTCAGTGTTGTTTGGGAATTGTGCCCAAGGCTTTCTTAGGAGTTGGCCAAAAAAAAAAAAAAAAAAAAAGGTGTTTGGTTATATCAACATAATTGTATTAAAGATTATGAACTGAAAGGAGGCCTTGTATACCCAGAAGTAAACCTATAGAAGTGTTATACCATCCTCATGGAGATTTAATGTGCTTTGTTCCATACTTAATGTACTCTTTTTCCATTAACCTATGTCTGTTCAATAGGTCAACATTTGTAAGCAATGGGAACTGCTTTTCCCATATTCTAACAAGAGAGAGGAACTAAACAAGGAGCAACAGGAAAACACCAAAAGAGGTGGATTTTAGAGAGATAAAAATGTAGGATTTGCCTATTAAAAAATATTTCTACAGCACTCTGGAGGAACAAGCATTAGGTTCTCTGTGAGTTCAAAGCCAGCATGGTCTACATAGTAAGTTCCAGGACAGTCAGAACTATCGAGTAAGACTGCCTCAGAAAGAAAAAAATTCTAAATACTGTCATAGCTGAAGTCAAAATATCATGAATTCAATGGATCTTAAAATTTATGGTTCCTCTATACCTAACTTCTCTGCATCAGTGAATTGTAGTTTGGTTAGCATTTACTAATGGCTAATATCCACTTAAAAATGAGTACATACCATATTTGTCTTTCTAGTTCAGGCTTGCTTCACTCAAGATGATTTCTCTGCTTGCATCCATTTGTCTGCAAATTTTTTGATATCATTATTTTAACAGGTGAGTTCATTGTGTAAATTTTTTGATATCATTATTTTAACAGGTGAGTTCATTGTGTAAATGTACCACACTGTCTTTACTCATTCTTTAGTTGAGGGATATTTAGGTGTTTTCCATTTTCTGACTAATATGAATAAAGCCACAATGAACATGGTTGATTAAGTGTCTGTGAGGTATGATGGAGCATAATTTGTATATATATTTGTATATAAAGACTGGTCTATCCGGGTCTTGAGGTAGGTGATCAATTGCCAATTTTCTGAGGAACAGCCATATGATTTCTATACTGGCTGTATAGGTTTACACTCCTACTAGCAGTGGCGGGGTGTTTCCCTTAATCCACATCTTCAACAGCATGAGCTGACACTGGGTTTTTTTTTTTACCTCAGCCATTCTCCAAGGTAAAAGATGGAATCTCAAGATTGTTTTGATTTGCATTTCCCTGATAGTTAAGAATGTTGAGAACTTCCTTATGTGTTTCTCAGCCATTTGAAATTTCTTGATTGAGAACTCTCTGTTTAGATCTGTACACCATATTTTAACTGGATTATCTGATTTGTTGTCGAATTTCTTGAGTTCTTTGTATATTTTGGATACTAGCCCTCTATCAGACGTAGAGTTAATGAAAATCTTTTTCCATTCTGTAGACTGCTGTTTCATACTGTTAGCCATGTTCTTTGAAGCTTTTCAGTTTCATTTATTATAATTTGTTTATTCGGGTCATTGATTCATATCCTATTTATTAATTGTCAATCTTAGTTCCTAAGTAATTAGTGTTCTGTTTAGGAAATTGTCTCCTACATCAGTGTGTTTAAGGCTAGTCCTGTGGGAAGCAGGCATAGCCGCATGCACCAAGATGGCACCCTGGCTCTATGCCAAGCCCTGCGACCCTCACTTGTTTATCCCAGTCTCAGTCATGCACAGTAAAAGCACCGCATGTAACTCGCTGGAGAGATAGCATAATGCCTAGTGATACCATTCTATCAGCCTATCCTGCATGCTGCCTTGGGCATGCGCATCTATGATTGGGTGGTGTGAGGTGACATGAGTGAATGGAAGAGATAAATTGTGAGCAGTCCCAAAGGAATTGATGATTGGATAATTGGATGATGATGATGATTATGGATGAAGAAGGAAAGGAAGCCTGGGAAGCTGCATGAGACTTGCAAATAAAGAGAAGCAGCTGCAGCTGTGTGAGACCTGCCTGGGCATCTGTGTCATTCATTCCAATTTCTCTGCTGGATGGAGACATGGGAACAAGAGCGGGATGGAGAGTGTGAGCAGAGAGACAGAGGGGGGGGGCGGGTGCCGCGGGTCCAAAGGGAGCCACTGATGGCAGAAAGCGGTAACTGGGCTGAGAGCAGCCAGAGAAGCAGAAGCAGGAGCCCTTGCCATCAAAAGTACAGGGACATGAGAAGCAGCATAAAGGTCCTCAGTAAGTAGTGGGGAAAGATATTTTTAATAAACAAATCAAAGTTAAGGCTCTTGGTAAGGGACGAGGCAGATTAAATCCCCTGAAAAGGGACAGAGTTAAGTTCCCAGTAAAAGGTACGGAGCAGATTAAAGTTAGGCCTACAAAAAAAAAAAAAAAAAGAAGAAGCAGTGCAGACACCCACTCAGTGGCCCACAATGCAACAAATCCCTCAATGTCCCCGTCTGAGGGCAACCTCAGTAAGTTAAGTGGTACCCAAATAGAACCTTTGAAGTTGAATTTAGGAAATAACCAGAAGCCATAATTACTAATGACAAATGGGCAGTGGTGTGTAAAAGTATGACAGGGGATTTTGATAATAAACAACCAGAAGCCATAATTACTAATGACAAATGAGCAGTGATGTGTACAGGTTATTTTGATAATCATTACCCATCTAGTCCCTGGATTCAGTTTGTTTTTCCCACTTCCAGTACCCCTTAGTGTGGATGCTACAGTTTTCCCTAGGATTTCTTGAACCAATAAATCTTTGTAATTGCCATTCACAGTCAATGGAAAATGAAGTCAAATCCTAAGGTTAGCCTTTGTTCTTCTATAAAAAGAGCCCATGTGGGATGCATACAATTGTTTAGTCAACATATCAGATTGGTAGTTTAACTTTGGTATCTGGATGGAGTCCTGTGGCTTGTTCCAAATATGGGCATCCCACAAATAAATCAGCACCTCCTCAACCTAGGTGGACTGCTCAATGCAGAGCTGAAAGAGAGTGGCTGTTCACCTGGACAGAATGTTAAGATAGCCAGATGGTGTGGGCTAATAATGATTATAGTGTTAACTTTTCTTTTGAAATATCTATGATAGCTTTTTGAGACTTATCAGAATCCTCATCAGTTGGTTACCCTGGACCCCTTTAAGTCATATGTCTGGGGTTTGTATAACTTCTGTGCAGTCTCATAATCTCTCATATACAGCCAATTTGTCTCGCGAGCTTGGAAAGATGCTGCTGAGGAATTAGAGTCATGATTTCAACAAAGAGCATCGATCACCACCATGAATAATACCGGAGTCAGCGTTGCCATAGCACAGTAGTGGTCAGAGACGGCTCCTGGAAACTCCAACATACTTAAAAACTGGGGTGGGATGCTGGGCATTCATTTTGATTGTTGTGTGTGTGGAGGAATGATGGTGTGCATGCGAAGGCAAGCTAAGGCAGACCAACGTGTGCTGATACAAGCAATGGCAGCAATAGAGACTGGAGGCTCACCTCAGAGTTGGCTCAGTATGCTGGACCATTAATCAGAGATGGGTAAGATTCTGATGGAAACCCTACCAACCTATGCTGGACTGTTAATCAGTGACAGGTAAGATTCTGCAAGTGTCCCACCAACCTAAGACAAGAGGCCTGTGCCATAAAAGCTACAAGGGTCTTGATGACGGGTAAGGGGGAACCCCTTGTCAGGACAACATAAGGCAGATGTGGTCACAGAGGTAAGGAGCGTGTTCCAATCGGGACAATCTAAGACATATGTGGTCCCGGAGATTTTATTTAAAAGAAAAGGGAGAGATGTGGGAAGCTGATGTGGCCACATGAGCCAAGATGGCACCCTGGCCCTATGCCAAGCCCTGCGACCCTTGCTTGTTTATCCCAGTCTCAGTTATGCACAGTAAAAGCAGCACATGTAACTTGCTGGAGAGATAGTGTAATGCCTCGTGATACCATTCTATCAGCCTATCCTACATGCTGCCTTGGGCATGTGCATCTATGATTGGGTGGTGTGAGGTGATGTGAGTGAATGGAAAAGGATAAATTGTGAGCAGTCCCAGAGGAATTGATGATTGGATGATTGGATGATTGAATGATGATGATGATTATGGATGAAGAAGGAAAGGAAGCTGAGGAAGCTATGTGAGACCTGCAAATAAAGAGAAGCAGCTGCAGCTGCATGAGACCTGCATTGGAGTCCGTGTTGTTTATTCCCACTCTGTGCTGGTCAGAGGTTGGGGTTGTGACATAGTCCTCTCTTTATTTTCCAATAGGTTAGATGTATCTGGCCTTATGTAAAAGTCTTTGAACCACTGGACTAAAATTTTGTTCCAAGAGATAAATATCGATCTATTTGCATTTTTCTATATGCTGACATCCAGTTTAGACCAGCACTATTTGTTGAAGGCACATTCTTTTTTTTCCCACTGAGTATTTCTGGCTTCTTTATAAGAAGTCGGGTATCCATAGGTGTGTGAATTTATTTCTGGATCTTGCACTCATTTTCATTGGCCAACATGTCTGTTTTTATGACAAAACCAAATGATTTGTAATATTGCTATAGCTCTATAGTACAACTTTGAGTTAGGGATGATGATACCTCTGGCAATTCTTTTGGCAAATCAAGAGGGTATATATATATATATATATATATATATATATATATATATATATATATATATAT